>VWYK01100219.1:107356-138769 GCA_013399775.1 Semnornis frantzii
GAGGGATAGCATCACTAATGAGTTTTCTTGTGTACGTCTGTTGTGGACTGGGTGTCACAGCTACAAAACAACTACAAGTAAGTTTAAATATTTCACCACCTCTAATTCATGATGTTTCATGTTGAATTAATGTCACTTTTTCTGTCTTGGGAATGCACAAAGAAGAACCATTGTCACTTTACATTTCTAATAAGGTGGAAATATGCCTTTTGAATATGTTTTGTTCTGAAGGCAATAAGATGCAATTTAATGGCAGTGAAAAATTGAAATAATTGCTAAAAACTTCTCAAGGACATTTCTTTACATAGCTACATGCACAACAGCTCCAAATTCATTTGATAGCTCCCTGTTTGAAGATTCTAAAATATTTAGCCTTCTGTGTGGCTTAGAGAAAGGATGATGTACAGAAAGTGACAGGGATTGAAGTCTTGTGGGGATGTAAGCAGGGGTGGTGGCTTGCATTGGGGACCGACGTGTCAGTGAATGCAGGAAATGAGGTTGGACCTCAGTGTATTTTCATGCCACAGTGATGGGGCTGAGCAGATCTTCGGAGCTGGCAGTGGTTTCCACTGCTAACATTAAGACAGTGTCATCAAGCAGCTGAACTAACAAGAGGTGCATCTAAGAAAGGAGAGGGAGAAATCTTTCAACAACAGTCTCTCATTATGTGCAGTCTCAGGGTTACTCTACTTCAGTCCTGGACGTTTAACCATGATGCCTTTGAAGCCAATAACAAAATTAATTATAGATGTTAAAGAAAGTCCTGTTCCTGCAGTGCTGTAAGACCTGTATGCCCACTGCAGGCTGTGCCAGCACTGCATCTGGTGTCATGGTGAGGAGATATGGTGTGCTTCAATAAATCCATAGTTTGCAGGGTCACCAAAGGCTGCAAAGGTAAAACTAACACATGCAGCTGGGCTTGTCCTGAAGACATTTTTAGTATACATTATAGGTAACAGTTTCTGAATACTCATATAGATATTTGAGCAGGTATATGTGATAGTCAAGAGTGCTTAGGAAGGAAAGTTAAACTAACCTGTGTGTGAAAATGCTTTTCCAAGTGGTCCACCTGTTAATATAAAGCCAAGGGAATCAAAATTCATTATTGAAGACCCTTGACAAAAGTGCCGTTGAGAGTTGTGGTACCCAGACTCTGGTTTTGATTGTCATCTTTGATTGTCATTTGATTATCAGAATAGAAGCCAATTAAATGTTCCAGTTAAAGATATATTCACCTACCCAGAGCCCTAAAAATAAAGTTTTGAACTTCTTAATTCATATGGCCTAGATTTGGGGTCGAGCTAAAGAGCTTTCCTTAAACTGATGTTCATCCAGTCAGAACATTAAAGTGTTCTCCTTTTCCATTCAGGGCTCAGGTTTTCAGAAGTACTGCAAACTGATTATTTTTCACAGCACATCCAGGTCTCCACAGGCAGGCTACTTTTCGGACTACTTAGTAAGTATGTAATGTCACGATAAATTTGTTTGGGTGAACCTTAAGAATAAATTTCAGTCAAATCGTATTATTTCAGCACTGTTTCCCAATGAGCCTTGCATTGCTGTTGTTGAGAGAGCATGGACTGTGCTCCCACAGGCAGCTTCTAAACCCTCCAAGACTTGATCTAATCCTAGCCATACCGGTGTGAGATTGGCAAGTCTTGCTCTGCAGGTCCCTCTCCTGAGTAAGAAGGCATAGTTTGTTAGCAGGACAATGCATTTTCCTGTTAGACCTCACCAGTCCTAGTTAAGCTACATCATCTGACATTTGAATCAGTGTTTTAAAACCCAAAATTTTTCTTCCAACTGTAGTTTTCATGGTAAGATCTCAGGAAATGTTCTTATCTCTCTTGAAAGGTTCCACATTCTCACTTAGAACTGACCTCTGGACAATTGTCATTAATTGTCATTAAGGCTAAAGTGAACATCCCAGAGGAAGATTTGTTCCACTGCCACATTCATTTTCAGTAAAAGAGTTAGTAAAGTCTTTCAAGTGCATTACATGTTCTGCCAGTTTATATTAACTTGTTTTGTGCCACATGAATCACAGAATGTCAGGGGCTGGAGGGGACCTCCGAAGCTCATCCAGTCCAAAACCCCTACCAGAGCAGGATCTCCTATACCAGATGACACTGGAACACATCCAGGCAGGTCTTGAGTATCTCCAGAGAGGGAGAGTCCACAACCCCCATCCAGGCAGCCTGTTCCAGTGCTCTGTCACCCTCACAGGGAAAAAAATTCCTCCTCGTGTTTACATGAAACTTCCTGTGCCTCAGCTTCCACTCATTGCCCCTTTGCCTATCACTGGGCATTACGCAGCAGAGCCTGGCTCCAGCCTCCTGGCACTCACCCTGCACAAATTTTATAAACATTAGTGAACTCACCCCTCAGCCTCCTCTTCTCCAGGCTAAAGAACCCAGTACTGTGATGAAAGGTATCTCTTTTTATTATGACAAACTGTGCAGGTAATTAAACCCAGGTTTAGATCAAATTTGATGCTCTACTAAATCTCCATTTAAAATGGAGTAGTGTGGTGTGGTATGAATGTCCCAGAGAACAGAGTTCCCAATGCATGCTGGCACTTTTAAAACGTCCTTTCAGAAATGATTGCGTTATGAGATACAGGGAAAGAGTCAGCACAGGACCTCTCTGAACTGCCAGAGGAACAGATTTGTTTCCTTACAGACCTTTATTTACTATTTCATTTTTATCATCCAGCTATCTCCACTTTGTCACTTTTTAGGGAATTCATGATTTGAGTTAGGCACAATCCATTTCCTTGGGTGTTCCTGTTTAGGCACACACAGAAATAGCTTTTCCCCTTTGCTGTTCTCTTATCACTAGTCTCACAAGTGAGAAGATAAATGCTGTGAAAGCATGTATTCGAACTTCCAGATTCTCGGTTAGGTACCTATTCATTGCACTTAACTTGTAACCAGTCTCGACTGTGAGTTACACTCTTTCTGTTCTACAGTCGGTGTCGTGTGGATTTTGTATCCATCTGGACTTCGACCAATGGCCCTTAGAATTGTTCTTAGTGGTTTCCACATGAGTCAGATACAGTAGAAAATTAAACGTTTTTAAAGCTTTTCCTGATGACCAAACTCTTTCTCCCAAAGGATGTTCACCCTTTAGTTAACTTGCCAAGTCAGATAAATTCTGAAACAGAATATCTGAGCTTTTTCCTAACCTGCTGAGCTCTGCAGGCTGACCCAGAGCTTGTCTATGGCATGGAGGTCTAAGTGAAGGCAAAACCAACCTGCCTTGCTCTCTGGCATTAATAATAAGATCACTGCTTCTTAATGTGACCCACCGAGTTTAAAGCCTATTTAATTTCTTGACTGCTTACTGGATTCTAGCCAGACAGTTCATTTGAAGGCTTGGGGTAACCTTTTGCCAGGCTCCTTGTTTGCCCCTCCCTACTGATTTGCTGAAAACCCCAGCAGGAGTCTGCTTTGAGACAGACACCACGAATAAAGCAGGTAGGGCAGAGGAAGGTCATATAGAAGACGCTGCTCTGTGGAACTGTGAGCTGTGAAAGGCAGGGATGTGTGAACTCAAATTTATAGGCTCTCTGCTGAGACATTTCCAGAATATTGCTCGTAATGCCACCATACCATCCATCAATCATCTTTCTATGGGCTTCTCCCAACTCACTTTTTAAAAAATGACAAGAAAAAGAAATATTTACAACTTTCCATTTGTATTCTTATCATGAATTGAAGCTTCAAAACCACTGTTTATAGAGTTAGTATTTTTTAAAAAATCTTTGATTTATTATTTACCACTTGTTCTAGTCCAGCTACTGTTCTTAATATCGATTATCGTTGGGACATGGGGGGAGTATCGCAAACAAAACACTACATAAAAATACCACCTCCACACTTAGGTGGAATTACTTTTTGTCTGGCTTCTCTAAAGAATTGAAAAGCCTAAGTGCTTTAAGAATGTTAATTTATTTATTGTCAAAACAGTAAGAAGAAAAATAGATTCCCAATGTAACTAGGGAATTATAAGTGGGGAATCAGGGTACAAAAAGAAGTTAAAAACATTCTCTCATCCAGGGTGCCCAAGATGAGAAAGTGAATGCTGGTATTTTCAGCATATTGATGTTTCATTAAGCGGAACTTTGCATTTTTACACCATACTGTAGTACAATATCTGGAAGGAAGATGAATTCTTAAAGCTCTGTGCTAGGAATTAAAGAAGATACCACTCTTTCTATAAGGAAAATGACCACCTATGGAAAAAATGAAATAAAGGGATTACCTTGCATTGTACAGGAGTTGTGTGACAAAGGCAGTTCTGGTTTCTATTCTACAGCAGCACTCAGCTGCCCTGGCTTTAAGCCAATCCTTCTTTCTTTCGTAACCATGATACATTTGCATCCCAGTTTCTACATGAGCTGAAACAATAAAGAAGTGTACAAGGGGTTTGTGTATCACCCACTAATCACTCACTAAATATGAGACAGCCAAATCATTATTTTCAGGCAGAGGTTAGTCTTATGTATTAGAAATTGACTTTTTGCAGCCCTAACACTGTCTCCTCCCGGTTGGTGAAAGTCCTTTGTTGGTTTTTCATCACATTATTCCACTTCTGCCATCAGTTTTGGAGCTTTTCAGTGCAGTGCCCAGCCCAGCAGAGTCCCTTGCAATGGTAGCAGCTTACTACTACCATATCAACCAGCTCTGGACTGGAGGAAACACTTCACTTAAATGGTGTGTTCCCACTCCAATGGACCACTTGGTATAGGCCACCTCTCCCTAGCAATGCCAATGTCTCTGTTAGTTCTCTTTGCCTAACTACGGGGTTTTTTCCCCCCTAGATTAATTTTTGGCTTGTTCCTTCTATATCCAGAAGCAGACTTTCCTCACAGTGTCCTTGTTCAGTCTTTCCCAAGTGTCCCTCTCAGTCTGGGTGGTAAGCACCACAGTGGTGTTTCCTGCCTCCCCATACTGTCAGACTACTACTTTTTACACAGACTGGCAGCATCCTGAATTCTAGAACAAAATGAATTTTTCTGCTGAATCCAGTGATGTGACTGTATTAATCTCTCTTCAACTGCTGTTTCATTACTGCATAAGGGCAATCAGCCTGGGATGTATAAAATTTCCTTATGCCAACCTAGATTTCCTTTGAAATGGTCCAGAAAACAGTGTCTGTACCTGCAGCTAATATAAGCAAATAAATAGGTGATGTAAAAAGCTTTAAAATGCTGTTTGGTAGACAGTTTCTCAAGTTAATTAAGACTCGTTTCAGCATGAGGAGCAATGGTTAGTGCAAGAGGTCACAGTGGCTCCTCCATCCTGGTCATAATAGTTATGTCCCCATTTTATTCACACATTGCAGTGACATAAAAAATTTCCCAAGCAGACTTTGTTCTTCTTTCAAACCTGTGTTTAATTTTTAGGGAGGCTATTTAACAACCCCAGCAGTGGCCAGGCTGGGTGAGTAGTCGGCAGCCTGTGCTTGATGCCAGTGCTGGGAGTGGCTGCTAGCTCCCCCTATGCCCCTGTGCCTGCCTGAGCAACCTCCTGCCTCGCTGATATGACCCTGGCCTCAGCCCTGACACAGCTTCCTAGTGTTCTGGTGGGCACCTCTGAGCCTCCAGGGCTGTGGGAGACCCCGGGACCACCCCGGGCCTGCTGGGGCTGCTCAGTGACCTGCCACATGGAATCCTGCTGCCCCCCATGAGTGTCACCTTTAAGGTAAGGTAAATATTTTGCATTTAATGAGTCACAAATCTGACTTCAGTCATTTCGAACAACCTCTCCATGTTTGGTTCCCACATGACACGGTGAGCAGGGAGCTGAGGAGATGAGGGGCAAGGAGTCCTGGCACAGCCCCCAAATCATCCAGAAGATGGCTGGGATTCAAATGGGGTTGGCTGGCCTGTGAAAAGCAGGGGAATGGCTTCGGTTCACACTCATCTGTGTGTGCTGCTTATGGAGTGTAGTATGACAAATGGAAAGGCTGTTGAGCCTTGGCTGCCGTTGAGCACAGTGGCACCCAGAGGAAGCAGCATGGCAGTGAAATGTATTCCCACAAGTAATCCCCTAGGGATGCACTCTGGGCTGGGCATTAGTTTTGGGATTACTTTCAGAATTCAGCAGTAACTTACTCTGTAATTTTTGGTAAAGCATTTAAGGCTGGAATCGTACATTTTCTGTTGAGACATGAGGTTGATGGTTTTCTGTCATGCCCGTTAGTATTTCTAAAGCTTGCCATGTCTTCTCTTAACAGAAACCAGCTTCTCCTTGTGCCTGGAGTTCTGCTTCTTTCTGTGTTTTATAAAATTATGTAATTTCTTTGCTGGTCAAATTCTGCATGAAAAATGCCCTCCTGTCTTCTAAGCATAGAAAAGGACTAGCTCATATATATTTGTGTGTGTGTGTTTGTTCAAACCAGACACATAGCTTCTGTGTAACTTCTGATCAAGTGGATGGGAAAGGAACCTGCAGAAACACCACCAATGAATGAGTAACCCAGGAAAAGGAAGCCAGAGAGGGAAGAAAGGGAAATTCGGCCCATTAGTCCTGATCTGCCAGTTGCTGACACCACTTCTGTCTGCTGAACAGAAGGTTCTGAGTGGTTTGGAGGTCTTGTTAATTTTTTTTGTGGCTGCTTCTTAATGCTTTTTTTTCTTGGGCATACATTAGGCCATATGTGACCTTCCAGAAATCCTCTTCCTGTTTTAACTGAAGAGAAGGACATCTGTACAAAGCTGTCTGTACAAAGTTGTCTTCTCTTCATAGTTGTTCTAGTGTAACAGAAGTACATCTGCTGTTCCCATACTCAGTCTGGGATTACGTGCCACTGAAACTCATTCAGAAGCTTGTACCTACTGTGGAGATACCATTTGGTGTAGCTGTAGACCCTTTGGCCTGATGTCCACAGGTGTGTAGCTTTCTGAGCTGTGCAGGCTCCTGTAAAATGAAGAACGGAGCAGAGGCTGCTGTCACACCTCATTTGTCTGTATCGACTCACCGGAGAGTCCTCTTGGGTGGAGAGAATGAAATGCTTCCCTTTTTACCTCAGCCAAGTGAATAATTCATTGCTATTTTACATTGTAAGGCTGCAAACACGGTGGTGGGTGAACTTAAACACATTTGTGTTGTACTACTTACTACTAAGTTAACTTCTATGTAACAAGTGTTAGCGCTCACTCTCTGCCTGGGTCTCACCTGTATAGTGGGGAAAGCTTTAATTTATTTCCTGAGCTGAGTGAATAATTCATCAGTAGTTTTGCATGTCTCCTTGCTGTCAGTCCACAAACATCATACTGGAGGAACTTAACATTTGTCTTGTGCTATTTACTACTACATTACCCTCTACACATCAGATGTCACCGCTCACCTCTCTGTTGAGTATCAGCTGTCTACCAGGAGATACTTCCAATTTGCTGTAGCAATATTGCTGAGCAGCTGGAAAATAATTTTTCTAACATGTGGCAGAACAAATTATTGCACAGGAGGGGGTTAATGGAATTGTCTGCCAGAGGAATAAATAATTGAAGGGACATGGATCTACTTATTAGCTTGAATAGAGGCTTGATGTCCTAAATTATACCTTGTTAGAGGTAGGGAGCCTGTACTTTGTTTCAACAGAAGCTAACTCAGGGAAACAGTGTCAGCGTACCTGATATTTTTGTCTGTCACGGATCGCCTGAGAAGCTGAAACCTGGGAGCTGTAATTCTTACGTACAATTAAGATACTGCTAATTTGCTCTGTGGAAAGTTTCCTGTTACAGTGACACAACAGAATGAGGAGAGCTGGTCTTGGGCTGCCATTGTTAAAAACAGAGTTCAGCTGTTTTACGTTGATCTCACTGCTATTAACGGCAGGGCTCGGAAATGTAAACATCTTGCTGGGTCCCTCTCATGGCTTGTTCCATACAGTATTTAATTTGATGGAGCTGTTTAAGCGATATAGCACATCTGGTTGCTCTTTTCATATTAAAAGCTTAAAAAAAACTACATCTTGCAGTGTGAAGCTGTACTACTTTTTTTCTTCAGTATTTTGTCAAAAGGACATTGTTACTTAAAATTTTATTTCCGCTTAGTCTTTTTTACATAGAGAACTTAAGGCTGACAGCTTAGAAGAACACTTCTATCTCAGTTTGGTTGTTGTCTGCATTTTGTGGCACTGTTTTCAGAGATAGCCTTGTCTAGTTTTTGGTAGGAAGAAAGAAGTATTTTAAGAGTTTTTTTAAAATAGAAATTTGAAGGCGTCATTTTGCAATAGAGCAAAGCATGTAGAAGTCAAGGGCTAGAAATTTGTAAACATATTTAGAGATTGATTAGGTTACTAAATTATTATAGGCTAATATGTGGGCAGGAGGGATGGAAATTTAAAGGTAAAACAAGTAGCCCCTTGAAAATATTTGTAGGTACCATGACACATCTTCAGGCACTCCAAGAACTTCAACAATCTGCCCGTAAATCAATTAAAATACAGGCTACAGGCCTCAAAAATCAGCCTATAGATAATCTTGTTTCAGGCACTGATGATTTTAGCAAAGCCTTGTGTTCTTCATTCAGTCACCTTGGAATGCCAGGCTAAAGTTAATCCTGGGATTCTGATGCAGGGCTGCTCTACAGCAGAATTACCCATAATTGCCTCAATTCCTGCTGACTGGTTATTTTTGCACCAGTGACTCAAATTAGGCACAGCTGGCCCTAGCGAGTTGGAGTTTAATAACAGCCAATTGTCAGAAACTAGCTGACGGTCAATGTTTTCTTCTCAGCCGGGTGAAAGGAACAGTGACAGTTCTCCCCCCTCTCCCTCTGTTGCCCACAAACAAGCAGGGACCTTCTTTTTGAAGCTGAAGAAACAGGTTGAGTAAGCTTCTTCCTGCAGGGAAATATTCTTCTCCTGCTTCTGAGCAGCTACCACACAGTGCAAACCACATGAATATTTGAGAGGTGTTAACAACAAAGTGTAAAAGGATCTCATCCATTTTTGTGCACAGGCATTGAAACTTTGTCATAGGCAAGGTACATGGGCATTGTACACAGGCATGTTACGTGGGCAATGTACACAGGCATGGTACATGGGTGTTGTACACAGGCATGGTAAGTAGGCCAATGAAACTGAAAAATTAAAATCAAGTTTAATCTGAGAGATTTCTTACTAGAGTGGCTGGTCCCTGAGACAGCAGTGAAACCCTTGCTTGAGAAGTGAGGCACTAGTGCCCAGGTAGTCCACTAGCCCTTTCATGCAGCTGTTGGCTGATTTTACCAAAACATGTCACTGGGATCCGGAACCTCAAAAGAGCAGCTCACAGGTCAGCTGGAGGCTTGCTGCACAGGCAACTGGCTGTGGATCTCATCACTTCTGTCTGCAATACTGTGATTTTTATTTTGCATAAACTGGTATCTGATGCTGGTAGAGATGGGAATGGCTTTGAAGGCTAACATGGCAGGAGCACCCTTTGTAAGAACTTGCTTCATCAATAGCAGGCAGAAAGTATCTTGTGAAATCAGCTGCTGGGGAAATACTTGGCTTTGTGATGTGTAGTTGCAAGGCAGTGCTTCAGCTGTGCTTGGTTCTGACAAAATGTGCATGCTTGTGCAAAGCTCTCTATTGAAACTCTCGCTGACCACATTGCAAGAGAGTGTGCACACTTGTGCCTGCATATAAGAAGCTTAGATCCATTACTGTGTTTGCTTCAGTGCTCACCTGTCCAATTAATATGAAAGAATCCCTTGAAGTTAATTAATATTGCATCAAACAAGAACGCTGATGACAAAAGGCAAAGTTAGCCAAAGTGGAAAAACTACTTTTGAACAGGAACAGAGTCTGCGTTCAAAGTGATGTGCAATGCAAACAGGCATTTGTAAAGTGGTCTTAAGTATTTGCTTCCAGAATGTTTAGAGAAGCCAAAGATATGTGCTTCCTTATGTCTTTCTTCATTATTTCCTGAGACCTTTAAAATCCCAAATGCCAACAAAGAGACATCATATCAAGACATCCCCAAGGGTAAGTTGAATAAAAATTCCCTAGAGCCTATAAATCTATTTGAAGGTGATAACCTAATCACTAGTATGCCTGTCAAATCTCAAGGAAAGTGATAAGTAAAATAGTAATTCTATGAAATATGGACTTTTACTTGTCTGTCTTGACCTTTCCTCATGCTCTTTAACCTTCCTGCCCTTCAAGTCTCAAAAAATGGTTGCATACAAAGAACAGCATAATACAAAGTTCTACTTGGTAAGCTGGAGATGTTGAGCACTTCAATGCTGCCTAGGGTCTTTCACCTACCGAGGATCTGTTTGGAAGCCAGCATCATGAAATGAGCATAATGTGGTTGTATTCCATTGACAGTTTGTCCTCTTGTGAAAAGAAAAATTCCAGGCCTTAGATGAGACTTTGATGCTAAGTTTTGGAAGTAATGTGGCAAAAAAAAAAAAGTTAGCTAAAGGTGTCCTGAGCTCTGTAGCGCCCTAGTTATCTGCTTTCAACTTTGAAACTGGGTCATTCCTCTGTATTACTCAAGTATTTCTGTGTTGCAATTCAGACCTAGGGAGGAACCCAAAGAACTGAACAATAAACAATTGAATCAAGGTCAGAATAATGAATTTGCTTGTACCACCTTTCCTCGATCAGTGTTGGTCCAGAACCTCTGGTGACCTGAGCAGATACCAGCTGTCGGTGTCAAAGCTTGGCCAGTTTCCCATAATGAGAACTCTTGTTTTTCACGGATGTGTTTAATAAACATTCCTGTGAAATTCATGAGCCAATCAAGTATCCTAAATGAGGGAAAGGATGATTAAATTTGAACATTACCAAATGACTGATAGACTAAACAATACTTGCAGTCTTTAGTAACATGACAACTTCATACGAAAGTAACAGTGAAAATCAAGAAATTGCAGATCATTTGCAACAAGAATGTAGTGATTTGAAGTGAAAAATAAGCCTGGAATTTGTTTGCATTAATTTCTCCTTAGTTGATAAAGTCACAACTATTAATGCTTGTGTGAGCAGTATTTCACTGTAGCAAATTATCATATTCACTTCGTTGAAGCTCTCTAATCAAAGTAATCATTTGAACACTGTTACTATGAAGTTCTATGGATTTGCTCCACTTGTTCCCATGAATTCAGCAGGTGTGGGCACATAAAAGTAAACACGCAGATAAGTTTTTGGAAAGAGGGACTCCGAATGAAAGCTAATAAATGGATGAACACTGTTATCTGTTTCTCGGTCTTGATTACAATAAATCCAATAATTTATATCCATAGATGAGTACATAAACTATTTCTTGAGCCACAAGTCCTTTGAACCAAACTAAAAACTAGAATTAAAGACATGGAGGTTTGTGTGTACTGTAACATGACAGTGGAGCACACAGCTCAGAGGAATGCACATTTCCCCCTCCTGTTACATCTTTCTAGCTGAACCACGGACTTGGCTTGTTTCTTGCCCTGCTTAGTTTGCAGTCAGATGGGTAAAACACATGTGAAGGAAGGAATGTCCTCAGAGTGCTGCTATTTCCCCATGCTGAGGGACAGGCTCCTGAGGGTCAGTCTTGCTGTGCTTCGCCTGCCTTACCGCTGAGTCTGGCTGGGGTTTGCTGCTCTGCTAGATAAGAAAAGCGGTCTTAGCTCTGGCTTTGACATTCTCAGTGTGCTTTGTTTATGACTGCTTTGCTTTATCTCATCTTCAGCTTTCCTTCGCCTCGCTCCTTGCCTGCCTAAGTATGTGTAGTGCCCATTTGCTGCAGGTATAGCCCTGTGTTTGAGTGTTACAATTCCACGTGTTGTCTGATAGAAGACTCTGTGGTGTGAGGTACTGACTGACTGGTGGAGTAAGAGACTTCAGAGGTCTATAATCTAGAGCTCTGTACTTCTAAACTTGAAGTCTGAATTATACAACCTCTTAAAATAGCCACAAATAAAATAGAAGTAAAAACAGAATGCAGTAAACTATTTCCATTTATTTGATGTTCAGGATTGTTTCCCCTTGCCTACAAAGCCATTTGCATTCTGCAACTCTGTTTTTGAAGACTTTAAAGAGCTGTAAGAGCACGACTTTTGATCCTTTTGGATTATGGAACTGGGAGACCATCCTCTGGGATACTTTTGCAGTTTTTATTACCAGTGACATGATCTAAAGGATGCAAGATTTTGCTCAGTATTTTACAGCTACCATTAACTCTTGACCATTACCATTGTGGATTGTAAAAGTGTATTGAGGTCACTTATTGCCCTGAACTCTTCTGGGGTTTATCTGCCTGCTAGCATGGTGTGGGAGTTGTGCTGGAAGACTTTTTGCAATGAGTCAAGCTTGGGTTTTAATCACATCTAAAAGTGAAAATTTGAGTCGTTCATGGAATTGATTTGGAACTATTTAACTGCCATATTTTTTAGGATAAGGGAGGACTTTAAAACTGTAACATCCTTAATAATAGGAAATTAATAAGTAGATAAATTGGAAAGAAAAAATTGCATCCAGTGTTTCACTGATTCACTTTTAGTCGTTCTCTATCAGTGTTCCAGAAAGATCATTAAGAAGGTGAAACCATTTCCTGTAATGCATGAGAGAGCGGGAAAGTTCTTAATAAAAATGTAAGTAGTCATCAAAGTTTTTCAGCAAATTTGTTAGGATACCAAAGATTTTTACAAATGCTAATAGCAGTATAGCCATTGGTATGAGAAGGTGCAGCACTGAGTTCCTGTGCTTGAAAGCAAAGGAAGTTTGTTACACTGAAGCCATGCCATGAAAAGACCCGAGCTCTCTGCTGGTTCCTGAGTTGGTTTCCCTGCCACGCAGTGAGGTCCTGGCCTGCACTGCACAGTTACCGGCGCTGAGATGCAGCGCTAGAGCAGGAATGGCTGGGAAGAGAAGCCATCGTTTTTGGCAGATGCCTAAAGGAAGAATGAACAAAGCTTAAGGTGGAACTGCAATTTAAACAACCTCATCCTCCTTTACTCGGTGGTGCATCCCCATTCCATCAACTGGCTTCTGATTTCACATCAGTTTTCTGCCTCCTTATATCTGTGTGGCAAATGGAACCTGGCCACCTGCACTGGTGTTTGAGCAGCCTGCACCTGACACAAGGCAAGATATAGCTGCAGCAAGATAGTACAGTCCTCGTCTGTGGCTTCTGTACTCCACGTAGTGTGCCCTGGGAGCAGAGGAACCTGTATGCCTTGGAGCTCTGCTTGCTTTTGCACAGAATCAGGAAGTGGGGACCATGGAAGATAAAATGCTCAGCATGCTTCCTTGTCTGAGCTCATTGCTGAAATGAACTCAGTGCCTTACCCTGCATGCATTCGTCTCTCAGCTGCTTCAGCAGGCATTAATCTTGGGAGAAATCCTTTGCACTTGCTCTCGTGAGCCATGTAATGTTCCCTAAATGGAAGGAGTTAAAAGCTTCACAGCTTCTGATCCATGGGAGCATAGGAACATGTCTGGCAACCTGTCTGAGCAGTTCAATGAGAGCCAGTTGTTTTGGGCCTGGATATTTGCAGCCTCTGCACCTTCATGTCTGACGATGCCTTCGTGATGCTTCAGGGACCACCTTATTGTCGCAGACCCTGCCACTGTTAGAAGGTGCTCGCGGGCAGCTTCAGGTACAGGAGAAATTTACTGTCCTGTACAACCTGCAGAGAGGACCTTGCACACTTACATTTGACATGTCTGAGCATAGTTCTAAGGCTTAGGAACAAAGCTGCTTGCATCGCATCTTGTCATGCTTAGAGGAAAACTTAGCAGCACCAGTGTGCCAGGATTTACAGTGCTGGCAGGATCTCCCATAGTTAAAAGAAAATTTGCTAGCCCATCAAAAATGTCCAATTAACTTAATGAAAGAGCTGATTCCGGAGTGAGGGAGCAGGTAATGTGAAGCTCCCAACATATGCTCAAATGTCAATGCTGACTGTCAGATGCCAGGAGTCTTAAGTTTGCTGAGGATCCTTTCACCATCTTATTTTTAGCATTAGCCTTAATGGCTTGTGAGACAAATTGGACAAAGTTCAGATTCTGTTCCCATCTGGGAGCTCTGCAGAAAGTGTGTGCAATAAAGCAAGTACTTAGTGGCACCTTCCTTGTGCACTCCATACTGACCCTGACTCCTGTCCTTGTGCTTTCCTTGTGCTCCTGAAGGGAGATTGTAGCCAGGTGGGGTTGGTCTCTCCTTCCAGGCAACCAGCAATAGAACAAGGGGACAGAGCCTCAAGATGTGCCAGGGCAGGTATAGGCTGGGTGTTAGGAGGAAGTTCTTGACAGAGGGAGTGATTGTCATTGGAATGGGCTGGCCAGGGAAGTGATGGAGTCACCAACCCTGGAGGTGGTCAAGAAAAGCCTGGAATGGGGCACTTAGTGCCATGGTCTGGTTGATTGGCTAGGGCTGGGTGCTAGGTTGGGCTGCATGAGCTTGGAGGTCTCTTCTGACCTGCTTAGTTCTATGATTCTATGTTTCAAATGTGATACTGATTGCTGAAACCTGACATCTACGTAACTGCTTCTGGGATCCATCTTGTCTTTTTACCTCTCTTTTAAAGGATGACCACTGTTAATGAAATCAGGCTCGCTGGCATTTGCTGCTTCCGTGGTACTGGGGTAGCTCAGAGCAGAGTTTAACTTGCTGTCTCTTTTCATAGTGGGACTTTAGCAGGTTGTGAAGCACAGCATGTGATTATTTATAGACTAAGTGTGTTTGTGCTTGGAATACCAAGAGAATGTTATGTTTTGTACTGAGTTCTCTCCCTGAATGGTTTCACAAGGTGTAAACTTGTTGCGCGTGCCTATTTATATCATCAGGTGATTCCCACAGGTCCTGAGGGCCCTGGCAGATGAGTTACTAAACCACTGTCCATCGTATTTGAAAGGTGATGGCAGACTGGTGAAGTTCCTGCTGGCTGGAAAAGGGCAACCGTAATGCCCATCTTCAAGAAGGGAAAAAAAAAAGATGATCCTGGGAACTACAGAGCAGTCAGTCTCACCTCTGTGCCTGGCAAGATCATGGAGCAGATCCTCATGAAGGCTCTGCTAAGGCACATGGAAAACAAAGCAGAGGTGATTGGTGGTAACCAGCAATGGCTTCACCAAGGGCAGATCATGCCTAATGAATTTGGTGGCTTTTTATGATGAAGTCACAGTGACAATGGACAAAGGAAGGGCAACTGATGGCATCTACCTGGACCTGAGTAAGGCATTTGTCTCTGTCCCACATGGCATCCTGGTCACCAAGCTGGAAAAACATGGACTGGATGGGTGGAGCACTGCTGGATAAGGAACTGGCTGGATGGTGGCACCCAGAGAGTGGTGATCAAGGGCACAATGTCCACCTGGAGACCAGTGCCAAGTGGCATCCCTCAGGGGTCAGTGCTGGCACCAGTGCTGTTTGACATCTTTGTCAGTGATATGGACAGAGCAATTGAGTGAAGCCTCAGTGTATTCTGCAGATGGCACCAAGCTGTGTGGCACAGTTGACTTGCTAGAGCACAGGGATCCATCCAGAGGGACCTGGGCAGGCTGCAGAGGTGTGCCCAAGCCAACTACATGACATCCAACAAGGCCAAGTGTAAGGTCCTGCACTTGGGTGGGTGCAGTCCCAAGCACAACTCCAGACTGGATGTGAATGGCTTAGAGCAGCCCTGAGGAACAGGCCCTGGTGGTCTGGGGTGATGAAAAGCTCAACCTGAGCCTGCAGTGTGAGTGCAGCCCAGACAGCAACTGTGTGCTGGGCTGCAGCAAGAGCAGTGTGGGCAGCAGGGCAAGGGAGGGGATTCTGCCCCTTTGCTCTGCTGTGGATGCTTCCTCCCCGAAGCTGTTTAAGGCCAGGCAGGGGTTGGAACTGGATAAGCTTTGATGTCCCTTCCAACCTAAACCATTCTATGATTCTATGTTTGTACCTTCCTCATTCAGTCTTTCAGCAGTCTGCCTCATCTCTGAGTTCTGCTGTGTTTTCTGGGCGAAGCACACGCTGCATATTTTGCTTTTTGCAGCTTGCTCTTTCATTGTCACTATATGGACTTCATGAGGTCGAAAGTGAAATTGCATAGAGAGAATGGAATCTGTTTGTTTGATGCACTGGAAAGACAGCTAATGAAACCAAGAAGCCAGGGTTTTGGATAGAAACAGGAACAGCCCAGGTAACAAATCACTTTGTTTGGAGAGTTGTTACACTTTTCAGAATTAACGAAAATTCTGGGGAAAAACACAAATTGCAGTGACATTATTGTATGTATTAGATACTAATAGTTTGACTTGGGTGTTTCAGGTTACATGTAGTGACTTTGGTGTTTTGGTTTTTTTTTTCTTTTTTGACTTTTTATTAAATGTGTTTCTATTAAAACACCTCCTTTGAGCTTTCTATAGAGAAAGCAACTCCAACACCAGGCCCCAAAAGTTCTTCCTGAGTCATTCAAATACTTTTCTTAGTAAAGTTCAGGGTTGTACAACCTTGAATAAGCATCAGGTTTTTACAGTACAAACAACGATAAAGCAAAAGGTGGAATAAATCCAACTACATAACATCCAAAATGTCATGGGAGCAAAAGAAGTTCCAAACCTTCAGAAGCTTTGCTACTAATTCAAACTCTTTGTGAATGCCTTAACAGGAAGCCTCAGACTGTGGCAAACTGAGTGGTGTGTGCAGAGCAAATGAAAGCAAATGAACACACTTTGTGATTGCCAAGTTCTGCTGGCAGTGCTGGCTGTTCTTGCTGGATGGATGAGGACAGAGGGCATCCACTCGAGGCAGGGAGATCTCAACCCCCTTTCTTGACATAGTCAAGTGTGTCTCAGCTGAATATGGGCGGAACGATTTCCTGTCTTTGCTATTTCAGTGTTGTGCAGGACAAACACAGATACAATAATGTCCAGGCAGGATATTTTAGAATATTTTGTTTCCTTTGTGGTTGTTGTTCTGTCCTAAGAGCTCTTATGGTCTACAACTGTATCTACAGGAGTTTTCACAGGAAGGCTACTTTGGTTTTGTTTCAAGCGTAAATGTTTTTTCTCGAGAATGTATTTCTGAATGTATTCTTACTCTCTACAGTAGAAGTTAAAACAAAGCAACAACCACCAACAAGACAGAACAGAGAGAGGCAAACTCTGTACTATTTCTAAACATAATTTATTGTTTGGAGATTAAGCTGCCTGACTTGAACTGGAGTGAAACATCTCTCGAACAGTTTTTAATAAAGGGATTTGGAACAGAAATGATGTTGGTATTCTACCAATAAAAACAAGATGATACAAGCTGTCGATGACTGGTTTCAGGTTCAGCACTTAGCAGTTGGATGTATTCTGTCTTCAGTGACATATCCTGGCAAGTCTATGCAAGGCAAAGATTTATTTTAGTATGTTTTCAGGTGCTAAGTCTTTTAAAATTATTTCTGGGAAAAGAAAATTTATTCTGGCTTCAGCCAATTCCAGAAGAACAACTGGGGACTAAGGTTAAGTGGATGCTAAATGTTTCGTGCTTTCCTTTGTATGGCTACCATCAGAAGATAGCCCACTTACAAAGCTCAACCTGACACCAGAAGAAACTGGGAACTTGTCATTCAGGCATGCTTAATGGCACAGGTGAGATCACTGAGTGTAGTTCAGCAAGCCTTGATAAAATGCTTCAGCCGGCGTGGAGATCCAAGTGCAAACCCAGTCTGATTTAGTAGCTCTAAAGGTAACTGTAGATCCCTGGGAAGAGAGTCATTCACAAGTGAATGGTCAAATATGTGCACACTAATTAAAGAATAGCAGGGATTTTACAGCCACAAAACACAGAAGGGCTTTGTCTTGAGAATTGTCCATAGGTCACAGTTGAGGATAAACACCTATCCATAGCTCTAGTGAGTTGAATACTTGCCTTAAGGCTTGTTTCTTTTGCAGTGCAAGGTGCAGCAGGGCATGTTCAGAGCATGTCTGCATAGAGAGGGGAAAGCTTTAGAATGAACAAAGCTAACAAAGCTTTTTCTAGGAGCTGGACACTGTTTGGGGAAAAGGGGGAAGATGAGGGGTTTGGGGTTTTTTTGTTGGTGTTTTTGTTGTTTGGGGTTTTCTTTAAAGGCTGGGGACAGAGGAGCAAATTCCATGCTTTGCAAACCAGCGTTGGGTGAGTTTCACGGACATTTCAGGAGTGTTGTAAGTAAGTTCTCTTCTCACTCATACAGATACAGGGGTGTGAAAGCTTGGCTATTAGACAGTATTAGCTTTGATTTTCTAAGCTCCAGAAATGCTGCAGTATTTGTCTCTGTGGTGGTGGCAATGTCTATTAATGTTATCTTTTGTGATTTCATCTTCTCATAATGTCTGAGAGCTGTGCTTTAAACTAGCACTCTGTGATTGTGACCAGTGAGATAAAAATTTCAGTGAGATAGAGAATGCTCACGCCGCTGTGTGTGACAAATTGCAATGACAAGGCTGTGTTGATAGCAGCTTATGATGTGAAATGAAATCACAGCCACAATACCATAAAGATGTGTGCTTAGGGCATCTTTACAGAGCTCAAAGTGAAAGAAGATATGGTCAAAGTGTCTAGTAGACATTGTGTTCCTTCCCTGCTCTTTCTTTTTTATTGCTAGAGTGGCCAGCACTGTTCAATAAAAATATTTCATGCATTTCAGATTTTTACTTTCTTTTAGCTTTGTCATGTATCTCGGTCCAGGTTGTGGGTAATGGACAGGATCAGCACCTGAGAATTGGCTAAATCTACTATACAAATACACTGTAGATTTGGAATGTGCAAAGCAGCCATTCGGTCAGACTAATTGGACTGGCTGAACAGCACCTCTGAAGAACAGACAACAGGAAAGGAGAAATAACTGAGCAGTTACAGGGGCCTGCAGGGTTTGGCATCAATTCCTTTGGTCACTTACTTATATGACTCACAAAGTGCTAGTCTACAGCAGAAGCAACTGTGTTTGTGAATCTGTCATACACTCTGTAAAATTCAGTTGCCTGATCATTGACATCTAAAGCCTTTTTTTACTGTTACAGACATTCAAGAGCTTTGTGGGGCTAGCAGGTCTGAGGCAGGACGGTGGCACACGAGTGTTCTGGAGCAACGGCTTGAGGTGTCTTATAGGCATGCAAAATGGCACAAGAAACTTAAGCCACTAAATTATTGGGTAGTGACCTTTATGGCAGCTAAAATTCGAGTTTCTTGCAGAAAAATATGAAAGTCTTTAAGAATGACAGGAAACAGCCATTACAAAACTGAACAGTATCAGGATTCAGTATTTAAATGGTTACTTATAGTCTCAAATATTAGGCCTCTAGGGGGGAAAAGAGCATCTCCAAATGAGGGCATAGGTTTGGGAGTGATGGTGAGATCCTTTCAGTACAGACAGATGTGCATTCAGAGCACAGCTGCAGAGAACCTTGAAATCACTTCAGTTCCCTGGTATGACCTGCTAAATGAATTACCAGTGATGAGCTGAGTTTGCACCCTTCTGAATACATAATTGGATCCATAATAGAATCGGCTGGGGGGGGGGCGGAGCTGGAAAACCATTTCCAAATCACTCGCTTTCAGAAGGGGTCTTCATAGTAATGGTTTCATTAATTTTAGTAATTATTTATTAATTTTGTCTTTGTTTATTCTTCTTAGAGTAAGTATTCTGGCTAATTAGCATTCAAAGGATAATTGTCAATTATCCCTTCTTTAGCTGATGTGGATGGCGATGCGCTTGCTGTGCTCCCATTTAAAATCTCTTTTATTGCTATCGATTTCTGTCCAGTCACACTGATCGAGCATGCTCTGCATATATTCTGAGTACAAGTGTAAATCAGTTACGAAAATTCTTAAGGCATTTCCTTTGAGAAAATAAAGGAGAGAAGTGAACTGATGTGAACTAGAAGAGGTTTCCCCGTTGTTATTCTCAATACCAAATTACTGTAGGAAAATTAAAACAATGGAAAATGCTCTCCTAATAATGTCGGAAAGGCTCAAACAATAATTACTCCAACCAGCATTTTAGGTTCCGATTTAAGAGCAGGCAGTAATTGATCATGGAGCATGCAAATGTTGTTTTCCACCGATAGGTGCCAGCATAAGCTAATTAAGCTGAAGGGTTTAATGGGTGGCTTAAAGCAGGGCTTAGAAAAGCCTTAACAGCCCCAACACAGTGCGAACCTTATTGTAGTGATTTTGTAGTGTCTGTCTGCTTGCTTTGTACCTTAGGAATAGAAAGATAATCTTTAAGCAGGTTGTGTGGACAGAGTGGCGAGGAATCTGTTCTCACTGTCATTGCCTCCTTCAGCAGGAACGCTGGACTCAGGCCATGTGCAATAGGGCAGTGCACTGAACTGGCCTCTGCATGTGGTCTCTGCAGCTTCAAAATCCTCCAGCATCTTTAGCCATCAACTCACCAAAGGGAGCTGATTAGCACTGGACCTCTTCATGTTTGACTTTCCAAGGACACCAAGAGTGAACTGAGTAATCCAGATGCCAACCGTACCTCTCTAATGTGTACTTGCAGGTAGGGCATAACCTTCCTTGTCAGGATTTTGGATGCTGATGGTAAAGTTTTCTTCCTTTCCCTTACCCTTCTCCCTCACTTTGTCCAGTGTAGTTGAATGCATGCACTCCTTGCTTCTATGCCTAGCTTGTAGATTTTGTAATCAGTCTTCTTTTTAAAAAGACAAATTCTTTAAAGGTCTTTAGCAGGCAGGATTTGAGGGAAGAAAACCAGCAGAGGGTGATCCACTACAGTTCAGTCTCAGCATTGCAGCTTAGCTGGACATAATTTAGCTAGAAGATGGAAAGAAATATTTGTTGTGTAAGAGTAGCATGAACCATCTCTACAGTGTTTTCTTTAGTCAGGTATTTCCCTTTAACTGTCATAAAGACATTTCAAACTCGGTCTCATCAAAATGTGGCTGGCCAGCCTCGTGGTGTCTCATGAGCAAAGCCGCAGAGCATCGCTCTGGGTTGTGTTTCTGAATGCGAGCCAGCTCCTAACCTGCTCCCTGTTTGGTGCCCTGTTGTAGCTATCTGTAGCCAGCTGTGTAATTTGATCTCATTCCTATTCGGCCTTAATGGAATGATGACCTTTCAACAGATTAGAATGGATTTGTTTATGAATCTGCTAGTGCTGTCAAAGCTCTGATCTTACAGACAGTATTTTTCCTATTATCTGGCCAGTGCTGATGCTTAGCAGTGTATCACAGCAGCTCCAAGAAGGTTTTTGGGGTTTCTAACCTTTTTATTTGTTTGTTTGTAGATTCCACATGGTGCAGCCTAGCTGGGTACCTCTCCAGCCACATTCTCTGCTGTTCTCCAAAGCTTGGACAGTGCCACATGTGAAACATCTTTCCATCTGTCACACAAAATGCCACAGAGAGTTCCCTCTCCTTTTCTTCCCTGCACCCCATTCGTGCTAAGCGAGTGCACCTTTGGTGAGCAGAAGAGCCCCCTGCCCACAGCAGCAGCACTTCCCATCACAGCTCCGCTTGCTTCTCAGTGGTTCTGCACACAGTTGCCTCACTGCTGTGTTACTTGGGTGTCCCCTCGCAGCCACTGCAACAAATTCAGAGAGCATCATTGCTACTTTTGCTGCTCCCCGACGGAACCCTTCATCCATCGTACAGACTGCCTTTGTTTTCTCAGGGGCATCAGGGTGGGGATTTGGGGCTTATGTTCAATTCTTTTATGGAACAATGACTTGGACCCATGACATGAGGTTTTCCTAAGGATGAAAAGTAATGCACTTCTCAGGTTTACAAGGGATAATGGAATTATTTGCGGTAGTTTTTTCAATGTTGACTGTGAATTTGGTATCACATCAGTAGCAGGCTTACACCTGCATGCAAGCATACAGAAAAGCCAGTTCCGAGTATGAAGATCAAGCATGCTCAAGAACTTCCTGTTGGTGGCAGCAATAACCTAGATTTGTTAGGAGCTGCAAGGATGCACAGCTGACTGCAGGCTGCAGTGGCTGCATGGAATAACGAGCTGCTCGTGCATTGGAATGCTCTGCCTTCACTCTGTCTCTTAATAGCTGTTTAATTCAGGCTGAGCATCACGCACCGGCTGTAATGTACAGCTCATCTTTGCATAAGCTTGTGAATCTGTACTGGAGCACAGTGGTAGGCCAGGGATGCTTGAATTTCCAGAGAAATCATCCTGCTTCAAATATAGGGGCTTAGGGATGGGTATCAGTTGATTGGTTGTTTTTTTTTGTTTTAATGTTGCTTGATTTGGTTTGTTTGGTTTTTATTGTTTGGTTTTATTTATTGGTTTTATTGTTTTTTTCTTTTCCCTAATTATTTTCTTGTAAGAGGAAGCAGATGTTTTGTATTCTTGAGGGTGCAATAACAAACCTTTTGCGTGCTCAGGGTGAGCACATTTTTTTATACTGGTTATTCAGCTATTCTTCCAGAAGCAAAAGTGATAATTTCTTGACATGTCTTTCATGGTGTGGATAGACCATAGTGGTGTGTGCTATATGGTAGCACCCAGGGAAATGCATGGGGACACTGATTTGCACTCGGATTTGGGTTGCTGACAGTAATTGATCACTGAGGCCAGTTGGGGCTGAATATACACTTAACAGTTATTTGAAGCTGAAACAAGATGGTTCTTTTAATGTTACAACTTCCTTAGACTCCAGGATGTGAATTAAGCTGAATCAGAATTTCTCCACATGAAATATTTAAATAAAAAATAAACAAAGAAGGGCAATTGTGCCTCCTCAGACAGCCATACTGCTTCTGAGTATGTTTAAAATTGGGTATGTTCTGGACGATCTTCCAAAACCTGAATTTCTGTTTCAGCTAAGAGAAAACAGAACCTTATTTTACCAGCCAAAGTGGCTTTTTCTGCATTTCTAACATGAATATTTTTGCTCACAGGTTATACTCTGATAGCAAGCTTTACGTCAGCACCGAGGGCTATATCAGCAGAAACATAACTGCCAACTTGCACAGTAAAAGCCACTAAATGTAATTTGTGTATGTGGAACTGCTCTGCTCTTTCTCTTTGTTTTCCTCTCCTTCTCTTACTGCTGCAGCCCTTTGCTACTGTTCTTCTTGGCTGGTGGCTCTGGTGGTTTTCAGATAATACACTAGATTTCTCACGTTAGCTCATGCTTAGAGAAGGGACCTAGAAGGTTCCTTCTTGCTACAGGTTGTGCAACTGTTACCTTTTAAAAGGAGTGCTGTTTTCTCTCAACCAACATGGTTGTCTTGTTCCATTATTGCATTGAAATATTTAAAGTCCTCAGAAATGTAGAGTATTGTAGATATTTGTCTATAGGAGCAGCTGAGGGACCTGGGGCTGTTTAGTCTGGTGAAGAAGAGGCTGAGGGGAGACCTCATTGCTCTCTACAACTCTTTGAAAGAATGCTGCAGCGAGCTGGGGGTTGGTCTCTTCTCCTTTGTATTGGGTGGTAATACAAGAGGAAATGGCCTGAAATGGTGCCAGAGGAGGGCTAGGTTGAATATTAGGAAAAAAATCTTTGCTGCAAGAGTGGTCAGGGATTGGAACAAGCTGCCTATGGAGGTAGTGGAGTCCCCATCCCTGGAGGTGTTCAAGAATTGCGTGGGCATGGCACTTGGGGATGTGATTTAGTGGCCCTGGTGGTGTTGGGTTGATGCTTGGCTTGGATGATCTTAGAGGGCTTTTCCAACCCAAACAGTTCCCTGATTCTGTATCATGATACTGTAGTACGGTGTTACACTGTAGTGCAGCACCACTTTCTGATGTTGCCTTGCTTAGTCCTTTGGCAGACATCTTTTGAAGACACATGGTTGTGTGTGTGTCATTTATTGGTTCTGTGCTTCCAGTCTGAACTAGGCAGTGCAGATAGAGATGCCCAACTTGGCAGTGCATTGGTACATCAGAGACTCCCAAAGCATGCCTGTCAGGTTATCTGTGGTACAGGTCAGCCTCTGGCAAAGGGCAAAATCACTCCAGCCAGCAAGGACAGACACAAAGCAGCAGTCCCCAACGTGCTGGCAAACTGTCGTAGCTATTTGCATTCAACCATCTCTGCCCTAAGGGAAGACAGTCTGTCCAGAAGACTTCTGTCTGCTAGAGAAAATCTAGATAAGGCTGGAACACCTGGATTCTCCTGGAGTGCTGGATGCTAGGGGCATCGTCACAGCTATTTCTTCCTGGGTAGTAATCTGAGGTGTTTCTTTCACTGCCATGTCACTGGGAAAGCTGTAGCCATTACTGTCAGGCACATCTGTATGTGCAGGTGTAACTTTAGCTCAGTACTTATGGTCCTCTCACTTCTAGAAGAAAACTCCTACATTTCTTGTCCTTCCAGCTCTGGGAACAAGCGCATCCATCTCCCTCTGCTGGTTTATTTCCGGCACTGTCGCAGCTTGCACCAGGTCACGACAGAGAGGATGCTCTGCTTCACCAGATAATGCGGGGTTGTGCTTGCCTGGCTGCAGTATTTGTTCTCTTATTTGTTCCCTCTCTACTGCCCCCCATCCCAGACTTAAAGTATTAGTACTTCATAGAGGAAAGATGTTTTGCATCCAGGGCTCCAATACAATGGGAGTAAGAACTTAAATCAATTTGGTTTACCTGAAGTCACTCTTCCAAGCTTGTGAATGTTCTCTTATCTCGAGATGTGGATACTTGTATTGCCTCGTCCTTACTTTTCTTTTTTTTAAGTATGAATTTGTGGCTGAGCGAGGAACTTTTCCTTACTGTGTCATTAAACCATATCATCTTCTGGACTGAAGATAGGCTGCTTATGGAATTACTGCTCATTTGTCAGTTGCTTTTATGGTACTGCACTTGGAAAATGTTCATCTTTGTTAAGGGAGTCTTCCAGTGTTGTGAAGAAATGAGTGATTAAATGATCTCCTCTCAGTCTTTAGTTACTGATTTTAGCCCTTGATGCCTATTTTTAAGCATGAACGTTTAGCATATTTGGCTATGATGAGAAAGGCAAATAAAAAGTACGTGAGGTTGATTTTCTGTGGTGTCTCTATTCCCAGTCCATGCTGTTAGCCAATAAATAAAGCTATTTTTGTCATTTTGGATACCTTTTTGATATGTACGCTGAATTGTGACAGAATTATTTGCTTTGCTATGAACATCAATTCAGACAAGACAGAGCAGGGTAGGCAGGGATTCGTGGGGTTAAAAGCTCATCTCAGATCACTAAGGTGAGTTTCAGAGGCTGGGGGAGTTTGTCTTTCTGAACGGCCCTTAGCTGAAAAGTCTTCCAGGCAAAGACTTTTCACTATGTGCCCAGAAGTTTTTCTGTCAGAGGAATGGGCTAGGGCCAGTCTGTGCTAAGCCGAATTGCTATGTGGTGTGCCGAGGCAGCAGGCTCAGATCATGATGCCATCTAGATTGTTTAGCTTGCTTATTTCTCTGCCATGTCTGCTTAACTATGTAAAGGTTGGCAGAAAAGTACGTACTGTCAGGCTGGAGCAGCATATTTTATGACCCTCAGAGAAACTGCAGGTGCTCAGTCTCATCTGTTTTTTATGTTCTGCTTTGAACTGCCTCCGTCACCTGAGGCTGCTCTTTCTAGACCAGAGCTGCTTGTGTTGAGTGCCGTGCTGCATCCCATAGCTATGTTCTCCAGACTGGCTGCTCTGAGGTTGCACACCCGGGTGACATTCAAGGTCCTCACTGAGATTTAGCTGAAATAAATTCTCGGAATATGTAAAAAGCATGGCTGGCTAAGGGAAAGTTGACATTTTCTGGGAAGTGAATGGTGCTAAACAAAGTGGGAAGGAGATGCAAGTGGGTTTTCTTGTGTTTCTAAGCTGGGGTTTGGCCTAATTTAAATTATTAGAGTACTGAATGTGCCATAATATATTATGAAATAGTTCTTTAGAACTCACTGACACTTAATGTTACAGAATTTAAGCTGGAAGCTCTTCAGTGTCAGACCTTTGCACTTATTTGGGTTTGTTCTTCAGCTTACAAAGCACTTTCTTAATTAGATTAACCTGCCACGGGCTGTCGGCAGTTTTAAATGTTAGTGACAATAAGAACAAATACAATTAATTAATCCATAGATAAAAAGGGATGGGATAAATGGTCTGGTTATCCTGGCAGGAAAAACTCTTCTGTAACCACAGTGTCAACTGCAACTTGTTGCAGTCCGTTTTGCATCCGTAGTTTACACAAACTTGTCTGCTAGGAAATTCCCTGTGGCATAGACTTTGAAATTCACTCTTCTGTATAAAATCGCAATCCAATTGCTCATTTTTCACTTACAAGGGGTACAAATTTTCCAATTCAGAAATGTGAAACCGACCTCAGGAGAACCTTATGTCCTTATTACAAACATTTAAAGTTGGCATTAATATTTATTTCCATAATGTTGCTTCAAAGTGTGGTCTGATGTTTTAATTTTGCATGACATTTGAGAAGCAGCAGAATCTGAGTGATTTTCTATAAATATGTTAACTTTATACTATTAAAGACTTTATTCTTTGGTGGAAGTTAATAGCACTGTTACCATGGAACACTTATTCCTTTAATTTCATGTAAATTTAAATTTTATGATGTTTGCTTCTCCAAGATTATATAATCCTTTTTTATTGAGAAGAATCACAATTATGCAAATGATGCTATCCAAGGAGACAAGCAGCAATTAACTGCAAAAGGCAGGCTCAGGCTGTAGCTATAAGAGTTTACTCTCAATGAACATAACAGGACCTCCTTTAAAATAAGCCTTTATTTAAAAAAATCAATTTAGCATAGTTTCTAAAGGAAAGTAATTAATTCAGACAGACATTTCCAGTCTTAGGAGTATCTTCAACCCTGTCTTTGGGTTTTTTTATTTGACTTCAAATGCATAATTTCTGTGCATGGAAGGTGGAAAAAGGAAAACTTCAGCATCAGCATAGACCCTGCTTGCTTCACTTCTAAGAAAGCCTGTAAAAGATTTTCTTTTGTGTTGTGCTATTACTGGAGCAAAATACTCGCCTGTAAGCAGGGAGTTCACCAGTCTCCTCAATGGCCAGCTGAAACAATGCTCAAAGGAACGTCGCAGACACTGTTCGCTGCCCACAGAAGGCACTCGTTTGGACCCAGCCCTGGCCACGCGTTTCACTTACACTCCAGATGATGCCACTGTCTCCTATGTGCTTTGGAATGCACTTTAAAATGCTCACAGATGGCTTGAGAACACACTTGAGAGTTGACTCTCCTCGGGCATCTTCCCTGTGCTTGATAAGAGAGTTATGCTGCCCCAGGTATGGGCAGCCTTGCATCTAGCTGTAGGCAGTGTGTGGGCTCTGTGCACTGGAATGTGTTGTGGTTTCCTGCTTTCTTGTGTTCTGAGCTAAGCAGTGTGGGACGGTGAGGAAATAGCAACTGGTTTGCCAGGCAAAAAGGTTTGTTCCTCAGAAACTGTGATACCAGGAGCTGTTAAGGAGCCTTGGCGGAGACCTCAGAAGGTGTCGTGGAGGGGTAATTAATTGATGTGAGATATGATTTTCAAAGATTAATATTGTTTATTAATATTTTATATTCAGAACTCTCACTACCCTGACCATTACTTTTAATACTAATTGGTTCCTTGCACAGTCATGGAAACTTTATACGGATAATAACACAGGGTCTAGAGATAACTAGTAATAATATATCACTAATTGAACTCAACTGAACTGGAAGGGAAGGTTCCTGTGGTTACTGCACCACTTACGGTCAATACACTGCTTGCCTGCTAGATGGACTCAAGGAGCTCCTTCCTGCTTATGGCAGAAGGCAAAGGTGAGTCACAAGAGGCTTTAAGTAGTTACTCACAAAAGATCTCCTGACTGGCAGGGCTGGCTACAGCTTCAGACATTGCCCAAATGCTTTCAGGGAATTCTGTTAACTGTCTTGTCAGCTGCTGAGACTTTTGATCCTTCCCAGGCTGCTGGGGAAAGGAGGCAGACATCTCTGACCTGGTCGTAATCTCTCTGGATGATCTGTGTATCTCCCGGACTTCCTATCTTGGCAGGAGCCTTTCAGGTGCAGGCAGGATGCCATGCCATGTGCAGTCTCAGCACAGTGTCACACTGGCTGTGCAGGCTGATCAGATTCAGCCATTTAGAGCCTGTGCCTGGCAAACTGGAGCAGGCAGTTTCCAGGCAGTTCAGGATGCACTAAGGCAGTAGCAAGCACAGATTAAAGGGCAGAGCACAGATACAAGTGCAGAGCAGGTTGTGTCACCTGCTCATCTCCTTTTATCAATACAGCCCAAGACTAATGAGCCTTTGGACACAGAATAGCCAATCAGGATGGCAGTTAGCCAAGTGTGACCACATTAGGTGAAGCCATAGGCTTGCTTTACCTTTTTTAGGGCAGAACACAGCCTTGCACAAGGCAGGCACAAGCTGAACCTGTGTACCTTGTTTATCACAGGATTCAAGCAAGTCTGGGCAGGCCACAGTCCCTAGACTCAGTGGCTCCAGGTTCTTTGTCCTCTTTCCTGCAGTTGCTTCTCCCCACAGCCGAAGGAGGGAGAGCAGAACATGACTGGGCAAGCCAAGACATGGATAAGCCTATTTTGCACTGCTTAGGCCTACCATAACAGAATGGAACACAGGAGTTGAAGGTAGAATTTGATCCAGTCTGAGAGCAAGCAAAGTGCATCACAAATCAGTGTAGCACAGCTACAAGAGAAGTTGTCAGGTGTGAGCTACCTATGTCCTCTCTGCCACTGTGTACTAGGGAAAACTCATAATACCAAACATTTTCCCTTGCCTCTTTACAGGTAGTAGGTAGATGTGAATAAAATCTGGGAGCAGGGCTACATCCTGCCTGGAGAAAAACAGATGTACTTTTCCTCCTTCACTTTCTTTTCCAGTTAATCAGCTGAGGGAACAGCCTGGGCAGGGATCCATCCAATTTTAAGGAGGGCTGTTGTTTCCAGCAGTTTTTACAGTTGTGCACAGGTGCACAGGTTCAGTTTTGCACAGGCTGATGGCTGCCAAAAGCCTAAAGAGTGTCAGTAGATTCTGTATGCTTTAAATCACAAGAGCTGTCAGAAAGCTTCATGGCTGCAGATAATTGTGACTAGGGCATTTGCAAAATTGATTTTTTTCCATTAGTGGCTTTCCCTCAATGAAGGTGAAAGATTAAATAAAAGCTTCTCCCACCTCAAAAATAAAAAAATAAAAAAAAAAGTGCCCCAAAACAACGGAAAACAAACAAACAAACAAAAACCCCGCAGAAAATAGGCTTCCAGTTTTGTCTGGTAACTGAAATAGAGGCCTCCATTTATGTGTTTTATCTGCACTTCTCCAAACACTTTGTAAATGTTTTAAAAAGTGGGTGTGGTAAACATTTTGCTATCGTATTTGGTAGGTAGATCAACACTAAAAATAGAGATATTCAGTGAACTCTGCAATGAATCCCTGCCTGTACATGGCTTTTATCCATAACAGCAGCTATACAGGTATGAGGTTTTGTAGTGAACAATTGCCTGCCCTCAATGTACTGAACAGACAATATCAGCCTAAAATAACAGAGTTCTTTTTCTCCCACTTTTACCAGTTTCAGGGTTTTTTTTAATGCTTCGGGATAACACCCATGTGCAAAAGGTTTCTTCTTCTTTTAGACATGAATGCCAGGCAAGTGCTAATAATGCGGGTGATAAGTTTTCCTGATACATGACGCTGTGGTGAAGGTGCCCCTGTGAGGAAGATAGAGATAAATTTCAGAAAGGTTTAGATACTAGAACTGTGTAATGAACTGTGCAAGAGCAGGGCAGCAGTGCCATTTCAGTGCACTGAATGTACAGTAAAGTCACGCAAAGATGGTGCCCTCTAATCATTGGTTACATCTGCATTCCTCCTCTGCACTCCCAAGCGCTTTGCCCTGGAACTGCCAGTACCTCACAGCTGGCATGAGAAGCATTGCAGCTTAGACAGGTTCTTTAGGTGAGCTGACTGCATTTCAACCAGTGGCTATTACGGACAAGAAGTGGCCTTTGCCTTATCTCTTTAAAGTAACTGCGGAAGTCACATGTGATAGCATATAGAAAGGTCAAGGTGGCACCATATGGGCTGCTGACATCCACTTAAGAGGGGTTTGGAACCAGCTCTCTCAAAAACAGATTTATCTTGTGTGTGTGTGAACCAAGTAAACTGTAAGCCAAACTGCTTGAAAATATGAGTTGCAACAGGCTGGAGCTTAATCTGTTTATGCTTTGTTAACAGAAGAAGAAAAGCCTGGGCAGAAAGTGTGTGTTGATGGTGATCACTTTGAAATGCCAGTGAGGAAACCAGCTATCAGGGCATGGTGTAAGCTGAGGGAACAAAAACGTCTCCCCCTCTTACTGTGTCTGCTTGAAGGATGATATTTCAGCTTCTTTTTTTACTTGGGACTGAATACAGAGGACCAGAACCACCTGTAATTAAATAATAAACTTTGTAGAAATTGATATAATGTACAATGCAAGCATTTGTTTACAACGTCTGTAGGAGATTCTTATACCAAAACCCTTCTGAAGATCTTCGTTTAGCAACAGTGAAGTTCCCTTGGGTAACGAAGTGAAATAGACTATGTTCTTATGACACAGACATTAATGAACAGAGCAGAAGTGAGATACCAAACACACAGACATCCCTTAGGAACAGTTAAAGCAGACAATCTGCTGAATTAACACAACAATATTTTGTGTTTGTTCAACATAAGAAGGGGAGGGGCTTGGTGGGAGAAATAGAGAGACTGTTCTAGAGCACTGATGAATTTGTTCCAAATCACCTGCAGATGAAGTTTGTGAGCTAAGACTAGATCTCCATCCTCTGAATTCTCAACTAACCTTTCTTGAAGTACATGTTTTGGGAGTGTTTTGGTTTGTTTGGTTGTTGTTTTTTTTTCAAACCATGAGTGGCAAGTTCTAACCCCAGAAAACTTAGCAGTAGTTCAGGTATATTTCTATATGAGAGCATTCTTGGTATTTACTGTAACGAACATTTCAAGGAATGAGTCTGATAAATAAATAGCTAAAAAATAATACTCCCCCCCTTTCCCTCTCCCCACCACACTGAGTGCTCTTTGAGCTAAGAGCAATGAATTGCTTTTTTTGGTGCAGCAGTTCATACATTTGGTGTTCTATCTAGGAAATGTTCTTGTTCTAAAAAAGCATGGTGAGGTACCAAGCATTCACCACTCCCCCTCTCCAGCCTGTCCAACTCTCTTGGTACCACTGTGAGAGGAGGCTAGACTTGTGTGGGGCCAGCCCCAGCTGCTCAAGATTTGAGAAACCTGTCCTGAAAGTTGTCAGGCTGGGATTTCTTTCTCATTTCCAGTGGTCTTAGGTGCTTACCCTTGTTTATAAAACACTCCTAATACGTTTGGCCAGGCAAAACCAAGTCCATTCTGCAGGCAACTGTGCAGAAGAGTACTCTGGAAAGCTTGAGTGAGAAGCTTGAACTTAGGAATACGTGGTAGATACAAAACTGTATCAAGCTAGGAGGCAGGAAAGCCAAAGATGAAGATAAACCCTGAGGGTAACCTGAATATATTTCAAAAGT
>VWYK01100219.1:138842-158022 GCA_013399775.1 Semnornis frantzii
TAAAAGCTATCTTTTTTAAATAGAAAGTAAAATTTTAACTCATATATATAAAAAAATATGAGTTTTATATATGAGTTTTTATATATATATATGTGAATGACAATGCTATTTTTAATTTCTTTAATTTATAAATTCTTCCAGAGATATTTAGGGGCAAATTATATCATCTGATTTTTATATCAGTGTCTAAAAGAGGAAATAGAAACTTCTAAATCCAGTGCATCCCAGTCTTTTTGGTGGTGCTGCAGAATTGCAGTGTGTACTGTCTGTGTAAGATCACTTGGAGATGAGTGGCTGAGTTTCCAGTCCTTTTTCTCTTGGGAAGTCAAGCCTTTTCCAGCTTCCTAATAATTAAGAAGAAAGAAATTTGACTCCTGCTATGAAGGTATGGCATATCAGAAGGATTTGTGTAATGCCAGAACAGAATGGCTTCATAAGCCTTGGAAAGAGAAGTATAGAATCAAATTAGTGCTCTGTTCCTGCATCAGATCAGGTTCTCTAGCTACTGGTGGCACTCTGGTGTGGCTGTTGTGTTGTAGCTCTCAGCTGGAGCTTTTGGATGAGAATGTGCATGTTTGTACACTCTTGGGCAACAGCTGCTTTATCTCAACTCTATTTTATTTGAAAAGGAAAATATGTTTTTATGTCTTTAAGCTTCTCAGTTTTTAAAGTCAGTTCTCTGTGATCTCCAGTCTTCCTTAAAAATATATAAACTAGTTATTCTTAACTCAATAGTGGAATGCTTGACTTGAGGTGTGTCCCTCCTATCTTTAAAAGAAGGTAAAAGGGCTCTCTGAATAGTGGAGCAACACTGGTAATAATGATAACTCAAAAAATTACATCCTATTGGCTAATCCTGCTGCCACAATTGCTGTAAAGAGTGCTGAGCCTGGGAAGAAAATACAGGCATAGGTATGTGCCTGAGTGCTCCAAAGAGGATCTCGCTGTAGTACTAAACACCTTGTGGTAGACCCAAAATATGCAGGTGGTGGTGGGTTATAAATAGAGCCAGAAAGATGTGCAGCAAAGGCTCCATTGCAATGCCAATTTGTACTGCTGTCTGTGGTAATTACAGTTCACAGTTTGGACCAGAGGAAAAAAAATGCTTTTTGAAAGGAAGCAATAGGAAATCCCAGAAGTATGAATCAGGAGAATGTAATGAGGCGAAGTATTCTATTTGTATTTGTATTGAATTCCTGCTGTGAAAGGAATTGCTACACGTTTACTGCATCGTGTAGAACTCAGTGTTCAGGTGCTTGGGACGGGGTCTTCGGTCTGATCAGTTGCTGCAGCGTTAGTCACCTTTGGCTACAGATGTTGGCTGTGACGCGCCAAGGAGCGTGACTCACAGTGCTCAGGGCCGCAGGAATAACTGGGGCCACAGACAGTCGCTTAGGGAGCGTGGCAGCATCTCCAAACTGGTTCGTAATGTTTTCACCTGATCTGCATCCTCCTCTCTGGAATTGTCTTTTCTCTGTGCCACAGCACCCAGTGTAAGCTCTTTGGAAAAGAAAGGACTGTTTCTGTGGCTCAGTTTTCGCCCTTGAAGCTGCATCTTGTGGGTATCAGGTACTTTATATACTGTTTCTGAGACACGATCTGAAATCAAATCATGCTACTATACAATGCTCTTTCTGAAGACTGTCTGGGAAGCCCTATCATCATCTAACCCAGTCAGGTGGACTTGCAATTCTCTCTGAAGTAGCACACGTTTAAAAGTAAATTAATTAAACTAAAACTAAGAGAAACGTTTCCCTTCTCTGGAATGAGCACAAAAGAAGAGGCCAGAAAGTCAAGTCAAGAACAACAACAAATAAATGAGACAAGCAGAGTGAAAATGAATGAGTTCTAGAAATTTATTACCTCTTCCTGGCAGCAGGCTTTGGAGCCTAATATTTAAAACAACACCTCCGCAGGAACTCATTGAGAAACAACAATAAGAAATGACTAATCCTGACTGTTAGAGCAACAGATAAGATATCTTGGGTAACACAGATGGACGAGCATGTTCAAAGCCTGTGACCGACGTTTACGTTTTCGGAGCCATGTGTGCTGTGACATACACAGAACTATCAAACAAAAAATTAAAGGTAACCCTTAAGGCAGGAAAAATGCATCTGTTTGGAGAAGATGGAAATAATACAAGTGAAGAGATTTCTGGTCTGATCTGCCAAAGGTCTACCTTTCCCAATTAAAATACTGCCTTCATTTCCTCCTCCTCAGAAGTAGAGGCAGATGCTCTCTTTATCCTCTATAGATTTATGTGGAGGCAAGATAGCAAAATGTAAGCATTTCTGAACGGCTTCCATTCTCTCTAAGCCATTGCTATGTTTTCTCCTGCTAATAAGTCATTTGAGACTTACAAAGGAAGCTGGGAGAAAGTTAGATTCTCTTTTCTTTTTTGAATATTAGCAATGAATTCCACAGTACCCAAACAAGGGGGACACTTTTGTGGCTCTTGTTAGTTTTGGTTGATTTTCTTGTGTTATTGGTTGTTTTTTCAATCATCAGTATCAAACCCACTGCATTTGTGTTGATGGTTGGGCTTTTTAGGATATTTTCTTATTTTCTGCTCATAAAATATTTTCCAAATTTTGTGAAAACCAAAGCATTTTGGTTTTGTTTGTTTCGTTAAGTCACTGTGACTTAGCCTTTGATAATTGGGGCTTTTCTTCATAGTGCTCCCAATTTTTTTCATTTTAGTGAATTTAGTTTCCCGACCCTCCCTGTTCCAGAACAATATTTTACCATATTTTGCAGTGGTGTTAATTTGTTCCCTATTTGTACTTCAGACACTTCTTTGAGTTGTCTGTATCTTAGAACAGTATTTTATGTTCCCTCAGCTGCATCTCACCGTTATTCTTTGAGTTACAGAGGTGGAACCTTATCCTTTTCCATTATTTACCGATAGCTGAGTTTTATTTGTCATCCCTTAGGAGAATATCTTGAAATGTTTTCTTGCTCCCTTGTGTTTGTTGAGTGATTTGTGGCAATTGTCTCTTGCATTTAGAGGTGCAGAATGTTAAGATATCTTTTCTTGTAGTATGAAGACGTGTGGTATACATGAAGGTGTTGCACTAGCACTCATTTAGGGTGCTCACCAGGGCCAACTCATAGGTTTTGCTGTTTGTGAGTAAGGCTCCAATCTCATACACCTGCTACTGTACCTTTTGTGCTGCTCCGCATCATTGTGCTTGCTTTCTGGCGGCAGTCTGAACACAAGGTTGTGTGCAGGAAAGCCTGGGCTCCTGCCGCCTGCCCTAGGTGTAGCTCGGAGTGGTTCGGGTACAAGTGCAGGTGCAGAGCACGTGATTTCTAAAGGAAGGAGCAGCCTCCTGGGTAACAGGCACTCCAGAGCATTGTAAGGTGCAGCAGGAATTTGGTACCCAAATCTGCAGTCCCATCTCAGCATGGTAACTACGTTACGTGCAGTGCCGTCTTGTTCAGTCAGCTGAGCCTGGAAAGATCCAGAGGTGGTTGGGAGTCAAACAAAAGGTGTGACCAAAGTCGTGATCTGAAAAACAAGGTGTTGCTTGTGGTTACAACATCTGCCTCTCTCTTGTGTCCGTTTGAGCCTTGAATGCTAAAGGTATAAAGAATGCTAAAATCTAAAGATACTCAGCACTTCTAAAAATTATGAATGTTTTTGTCCTTTGGGGACTTGAGAACTGAGTTTCTTTAGCAAGGGCTTTAAGAGCACTGAGATTTTTGAGCTGCTACTCAGCAGCTGTGATTAGGTTTACTGGCATCCATTTATTTCAACTTAATTTTGTTTTAAACCCTAACAAAAGAGCTGGCAGTTCAGATAGGAGTTGGTAGCTGTCAGCTTTGTATGCTCTTGAGTGCACCCCTCCTGGAGCAAATAGCAGTTACACAAGCAGAGTTGCTTTGTCCACTGCAAAGTCAGACATGTTTAGAAGTTCTGGTAAGCCAGATCTCCTGAAGTTCTGCAAACTGAATTGAATGTGGGTGACTTAGTGCCGGTTTTGCTCAGTGTCCTGTGATCATGCAAGTCATCCTCCAGCAAGCTCTTTTCTACTCTCAGAAAGGGAGTAGTTTGTGTTTGACTACCTAATTTTACCATAAAGTTTTAGGCTGACCATTGCTCATCTCTCCAGCTTTTCAATCATTATAGTGGAAGCAGGAGGAGTACGTGATTCTATTGACTGACATATATAGGAGGAAATTAATTCATTAAACGTGGAGGAGAAAGAGACAGGCTAATGATGGAGAAAAAGTAAAAGCTCCATAAATTATTTGGAAAGTCCTGGAAATACAAGAATCTAGGGTTTTCGAGTTTTTTATCATCTCTTTCTGAACCTTTCTCTTCCTCTCTTTCTGTTCTTCTGTTGTTTCCCTTTCTCTCTTCCCCCTTTTCTGCAAAGCTTTTGACTAAGCTGCTGGTTAAGTCATTAGATAAGGGACACCCTATGAATGTGATCTGTCTAGTCTTGTGCAAGGCCATTGACACAGTCCCCTGCAACATCCTGCTTGCCAAGCTGGAGAGATCTGGATTTGCTGGGTGGGCTGTTCAGTGGGTAAGGAATTGGCTGGGGCTGGGTGGTCACATCCAGAGGGTGGTGCTCAGTGGCTCCAAGTCTGGATGGAGAGCAGTGACAAGTGGTGTCCCTAAGGGGTCCTGCTGGGACCTGTGCTGTTTAGTATTTTTATCAATGACATAGGCAGTGAGACCAAGGGCACCATCAGCAACTCTGCAGATAACACCAAACCGTGTGGTGGTATCAACACACCAGGGGGGTAGGAGGTTATCCAGAGGGACCTGAATAGGCTGGAGAGGTGGGCCCAGGTGAACCTCATGAAGAACAAGTGCGGGGTCCTGCACCTGGGATGGAACAATCCTCACTGTCAGTACAGGCTGGGGGATGAGTATTAGAAAGCGGCCCTGTGGAAAGGGGCTTGGAGGTGCTGGTGACGAGAAGCTGGACAGGAGCAGGCTGTGAGCACTTGCAGCACAGAAGGCAAATCATATCCTGGGCTGCATCCAAAGAAGTGTGGCCAGCAGAGCCAGAGAGGTGATTCTGCCACTTCGCTCTGCTCTGGTGAGACCTCACCTGGAGTACTGTGTCCAGATCTGGAGCCCTCATTATAGGGAGGACATAGAGCTGATGGAACAGGTCCAGAGGAGGGCCACGAACATGCTCAGAGGGTTGGAGCAGCTCTGCTGTGAGGACAGGCTGAGGGAGCTGGGGGTGGTCAACCTGGAGAGGAGGAGGCTCCGGGGGGGACTTAGCAGCAACCTGCCAGTACCTGAAGGGGTCCTACAGGAAGAGAGAAGCTGTTTACAAAGGCCTGCAGTGACAGGATGAGGGACAATGGGTTCAAGCTTGAGAAGAGCAGATTCAGATTGGATGTTAGGAACAAGTTCTTTACTACGAGGGTGGTGGAGTACTGAAATAGGTGCCCTGGGAGGTGTCTGAGGCCCCTTCCCTGGAAACGTTCAATGTGAGCCTTGCTGGGGCCCTGGGTGCCCTAGGCTGGTGGGGATGTCCCTGCTGGCTGCAGGGGGCCAGACTGGATGACCTCTGGAGGTCCCTTCCAGCCCAACCCAGTCTGTGATTCTATGATGTAATCTATTTGCTTTGCAGTTTGTCTTCTCCATGCCTGTTTTCCTTACAGAGTGTTTGGAAGTGGTGAGCTCTGGATTCCCTTTCTGTGGACTGCCTGTGCTCTCCTTGAGACTTTTGTGCCAGACGTCCACAGTGAATGGCAGAAGTCTGTCTTTGACAGGAATACATGGACTGACCTTCAATTAAGCTGCAGGTTAAGACAATACTGGAAAATCAATAGCTCATTTTCTGTCTTTTGTGCTGAGGTTCTGGTGTTTGCTGAGATACAGGATGACAATGCTGCAGGCAGGAGCCTGTGCAGAGCGTCCATTGGCAGTGCCACGGGCTCAAGGGCCAGAGGTGCCCTGATCTTTTCAAAGCCTCCAAACACCAGGATGTCAATAGGTATCAACTCCGGCTTTGTACCACAGCTTCTTCAAATTTTCATCAGGTGGCACTTCCTGTTCTCCAGTCTGCTGGCCCAGGGTTCCCAGGAGGGGCTGTGAGTAATCAAAACTCCAGAGGGTAAGGTTACTCTGAGAAGGAGCTGCAGCACGAAGTATTAACTCTTTGTATCTCTTTTTTTTTAGGTTCAAGCCCTAACTTACAGGTTCTTGTGCCTGCAGATTTCGTTTTCCTTTTATTAATTTTTTTGTTGCTGTTATTGGTTGTGTGGGAAGGGCAATTTCTATTACTGAACCCTGGTGGTGGCTTTCTCATCTCAGCTCTTTCAGCATCTACATGAACTCCCAGAAAGGAGAGGGGACATCGAACTCCACTTTTCGGCACGTACTTGTCTAGCAAGGTAACAGCTACCTCTAAAGCTTGCCTAATTGTACACACAACAGCAATGGACTAATTAACCTGTGAGACCAGAGTCAATGGTTCAAGGCAGAAGCTTTCTTACAATGACAAAAGATAAGCAATCATCCTTCTGGCTGGTAGTGATTTTGTATGCAGTAGGAGTAAATCTGTCCTGATGGACGACTTTTTCATTTTGACAATTTTTCAAATAACAAAACCTCACTTTTAATCCAAATATGATTTTTTTTTTCCCAGAGCAAAAATATGGAACTATTTACAAGAAAACCAATTTAAATATTATGATCATCTCTTTAAAATGCTTGTAGCAGTGAAAAGGCAAGGGCACGACCCCAGTGTGAACACATTCAGTTCTGGAGCTTCTCCCCTGTGCCATGTCAGGAGAGCTCACCTGATGAGTCTCTCTGCCAGCCGAGAGAAGCAGGGGGGGAGTTCCAAGAAAGAAAAATATGCAAATTGGAAGGACAGAGCAGGAGAGGAGAAAGACTAATTATCTGTCTCGCTCCACCTCCCTTTCCCCTGCAATGACAAGCCGTTCGACCTGAGCTGTGGGTGGAAGTTACCATGAGTAATACACTGAATTTATCACAGATGCATTTGTCCAGGCAAAGAAATAGCCTAAGCAAGTCAAATTTCAACCCTTACAATGAAGTATCTGCGAAGTGGCCAACTAAAAATTGCTCCTGGTCCTAAATGCCTTTGAACTTTGACTAAAAAGGTATTTTTGTCACTTGTTGAACCTTCACAAGCTAATAACTCTTAACAAACTGTGTTCAAAGACAAAGACCAGCTGTAAAACTGGAACTTGGGAGAACAGTTTGTGTTCTGCCCTGTTGTGTTGGAAACAGTCTCTAGCTTTGCCCTGATGTCTGTGCTAGGTCTGCAAATGAAACATTTCTTAGTTTTGGTGGTGGTATTAACTAGCTCTGACTGGCAGCCTCCAGTCTGTGACTAAAGATCTGTTAATTGCCACATAAAACCCCGAAAAGAACAGGAGTGTAAAGGGCAGGAAACTTGTAATGTCCCTTACAAGCTCCTGGAGTGCAGATTCCCAGAAGACTGCCTGCCTGTTAGGTAGCAGTGCAGAGGGAAGTGGAAGGGTTGTGTGTGAAGGGAGTGGAATGTAGCTATGTTCGTGCAGATGAATAAGAAATCTTCCCTTCATTCTCCATTCTGTGCAGGCTCCCAGAGCACCTTTTATTTTCTCTCACATTTCTGCAGGTTGGCATCTCTCCTTTCTTCAGGTCTATTTTTCGTGAGCCCTGCGCGTCACATTTTCAACGAATACAACAGGGTACAATTCTCCTCGGGCGAGGTTTCTGCCTACTCAATAATCCCCTGCTCACGCTGCTTTCTGTGGCACTTGCTGTGTCTGAGTGCAGCAGCAGCACAGGAGTGCTGCAGGCATTCTTCTAACGAGCTGTCCGGGTTGCTTTCAGATTCTCTATGTGTACCTCCTTGATTCAGCAGAAGGCAAATACTGGAATCTCCCTGCTGCTTCTTTCCATGCAGATTTTGAAGAGAGAAGAGCCCAGTTATCTGCACGTTTTCAGCAGCAAGAGTAATAGCAATGTGCTGTCACATCTGAGCAGTCAGCACTCATCTCTGGTATCCGCTATGATGCTTCCGTTCCAAACAGTGCACCCAAGGTCATTTAGAATCTGCCTATTTTATTATCTTTTAAAGACCCGAAAGCAAGTGCAGCTTTTCCACTGCTCATAGAAGAGCAAGGAAGCACTTTGTTGTGTTCTCCCTATCCCAGAAATCCTGCCATGGTAAGCAGAAACATTTCATGCAGGAATATGAAGGCTAACTTGGTCTGTGTTGGGAGTCCTCTAACTCAGTATTTGTAGTTTACTTTTTAGTTTTACTTTGCACGATTCCTCACAATGTCAACAGCTGGTAGAACTCAAATGTATTTCTGAATTGGAAATGTAAGCAAGGATCTGTTTCCAAGGTAGTTTAGCAACTGCAGCTCAGGAAATAATAGGAAAGTTCTATAAGGACAACTATTGAGGCTCTATTTCTTCCTCAGCTCAATGTGATTTTATGAGAGGTTCTTCAAACTGTGATTACAGCATTATACAGGGAAGTTTTGTATGAAACTTATCATTGCTTCTCTCAGAAGATGATTGCGTAGATTAATGCTTTAATTCATCTTTTATATTGAAACTAGATGAGCAACACAACTGGAATTGTACTTGAGAATGGAGAATTTGAATTTTCTTACTGAGAAGTTTAATGAGCCAGAGAAGCAATGAGTCACTCAATAAACTGAATAAAGCTATGCTTTCCATGCCTATCACCTGTGATTTCCCTCTTCTGGAGGGGAAAAATTAATCCAGTTGTAAGGGGGTGACGTGGAAGGGAAAGAAGGATAAAGTGCATGCAAAGCTGGCATTGGGATCAGTGTTGGACTTATATTGTTCCTATGCAAAGAGTACATAAGAAAAAATCCTGTCTGACAGACCTGCCCAAAGACAATTCTCCATGAAACTGGCTACTGAAATAAAATTGCAGGTTGGTGGAGCTGAGGCGTTAGTACTTGCACTGGAAAGCCTTAAGTCTCTTTTTCTAGTTGTTGTTTATGAGCAGATTTTAAAAAAAAAAAAAAAATTTAAATCAAGCTTTTTAAGTAATTTTGAGCTCCAGAGATCAGAAGCAGTTCAATAGGTATTGACTGCTGGAGGTTGGGATTTTGTGGTAAATCAGATAATCCCACAGCAGTGAGCCCTTCCAGCACGAACATGTGGATTTTGCTTTCCTTTTGCAAATACTGGTGCATAGGACTTTGAAATTAACTTTGCACAAATATGCATGCCAATAAGTTAGTCACTCACATGTTCATGAAAAGCAAACACTCCAAAGGATTTGAGCATGGCCTGGGAGAGCTGGTTTAATAAACTCAGCTGAATATTCAGATACACTGTTTTCCTCAAGAAAATTGGTACACCATGGGCAGAACCTTAATACTCAGAATTTTGCTAAGTATGTCTGCAACTATAAAGTGATTTCTTTGCCCAGGAGGCCTCATACATTCAATCACAGGCAGCTGATGGGGAGATTTATTTAAAAAAAAAAAAAAAAGTTGAGAATGGTTTCATTTTCATGAGGTAGAAGTATCTTAGATCTCATGGCTTAGAGCTTGAGCAAGTGCAATTGCACTCACTTCTGTGGCATTCCAAAGCCTTTGGAGCCCTCCCAGTGCAGCTCCTCTGTAGTCTCGGTAGCAGTTGTGCAGCTGCATGTCTGTTCTTCAGCCCAAGCTCTGCATCGGCATGAGGCTGTAAGGGCTCAGTTCTGATCATCTGTGCTCTGCTCTGGCACAGCAGCCCCGTGGTGAAGTCCTATGGCTCTGCATTCATCACGAGGAAAGCAAGTGCTGCCTTAGTTTGATTTGTGCTGGTGTGTTCACCAGCCTTTACTCCCGCCATGTGCTGCAGTCTAGCCCTCTCAACTCTTTCAGCTCTGAGCCCTCCCAGAAAAGTCTCGCAAAAGTCCTTTTCCATGATCTTCTGAGTGACAGAAGAGGTCAGGCATAGAGGTGAGGCTGACAGGTTGGTAGTGCCCAAGGTCCTCCTCTCTGCCTTTTTTAGCAATGGTGGAATGTTTCCTTTCCCCAGTCACCAGGGACTTCAGCTGACTGCCAGGACTGCCTGAATGCCATGGAAAATGCCTTGCCACCCGTGTCACACAGCTCCCTCACAGCTCTGGGGTGCAGCTCCTCAGGGCCCAGCGACTCGTATCTGCTCAGGTTCCTCGAGTGGTCACGGGCCTGATCTTGCAGTGGGAGGGAGTTTGTCCCCACAGTCACTGTGAGGAAAGTGCTTGCCAGTGAAGACTCTGGCGAAAATGTTGTTGAGTACCTCAGCCTGATGCTTGTTTGTTATGAAGAGCTTTCCAGCCCTGCTCACTGTGGGGGCAAACTTTCCTGGCCCTTCCTTTCCTGGTTGGCATGCCTGCAGAAGCCTTCTCAGCGTTCTTGATGTCCCTTGCCAAGTTCAGCTTCAGCCATGCCTTGGCCTTCCTGACCCCATCCCTACACCATGGGACAGCATCCCTATACTTTTCCCAGGATATCATCCAAGATCACAGAGTCCAACCTATCACCCAGCCCTAGCCAATCAACTAGACCCTGGCACTAAGTGCCTCATCCAGGCTTTTCTTGAACACTTCCGGGGATGGCGACTCCACCACGTCCGTGGGCAACGCATTTCAGTGCCATGGCTGCACAAACCTTCTCTACCAGTAGAAATGTTTGCTTATGCTAGTTGACTTTAAAGTGTTCCAGTTTTGCCTGTTTCCTCTGTGTATAAATTTCCAAACCGTGCATTTTTGAACCTCGTATATAAGTTTTGTGGCAAGATTTGATGTTAATAAACAGTTTTCATAGTTATTAATGATCTCTGCCTGGACATAAAAATTTATATTATTATTAATTTTGAATCATTTCATTACACCTGGCATAGTCGAGCAGGACGCACAATCACTCTCTCTGTCAAGACCTGTGATATCCTGTATCGCCTTCTGTTTGTCCCAGGTAGTTGAGTGGGAATGTAAATAAGGACAAAGGTGCGGCCCTGCTGCTGATCTTGGCAATTCATTTTGAAGTCTTCTAGTTTTGAAATAGAAAGCTTGCAGAGAGCTTCTGTTGTGCAGCTGTGTTTTAACATTGCTCTGCAGCAGCTGCTGCACAGTTCAGAGAAAGCAGGACTCAAGAGGAGTCAAAGACATTGGGATGCACTCTGCTGAGACCCAGGAAATGGTATTCTTTTACAGGAAAAGTGGTCTTCAGTCCTTGTCATGCAAAGTTGTGCTTAACGTTTCTAGGGGTAACCATCTGATTTCTTCTGGTACAGAGGATTTATCCATGATTTTCATTCATGTGTGTCCATCTAAACTGAGACCAAATCAGCACTAGTGCTCTCTGAACTCATCAGCTGCAATGCCAGTTATGTGCTATTCCCATTGGAGTGCATCTGTCTGCCACATCTGGAGTGATGAGGTGGAAAACTGCTTGGGGTAATCTGGGCAGGGCATGACATGCCACCATCAAAATGCTCTTTAACTATGGGTTACACAGGACCACATGTTGAATTTTCAGAAAAGACAAAGTGTGAATGTAGTGATTTTGTCAAAGCAGTTTCTGGATTCCAGGTAGCAGACCAGGCTGCTATGGAGAGCTCTTGTTTTGGCATTGATGCAGCCTGTATGTCTGACACCTCTCTGGTGCGTGAAGTGTGCACATGCCAGGAAATCAGTTACCCTCTTCAGCAGTTGTGGTGGTACTGGATGCCTTATGAGCCACAGTTCTTAATCCTGCACCCCTCAAGAACAGGTGGGCATTGCAGGTCCCTTCCCACAGCAACAGTTCAGTCTGTTCTGTCTGAACAGAGCACTGTAGCTGGATGAGCCATGGAAACTTCCTTGCCACGAGTGTGTCTCTTTTAAAAAGAAGTTACAAATCAGTGGTGATTTGCAAGGTGACACGTTATGTGAGGAGTCAGCAGTGACAAGAACAAACAGCACATTTGTAAATCATCTTTGAACGAGCACTGATTGCTCTTTGATTTCACTTCATACTAGGTAATCCATTTAGATTTATTTTGCTCTGTCTGAGGCCTGTATGGTAGCTATGCTGTGTCCTGTTTAAGCTAGAGGCATGTGCCTCTGAGAATCCTACCGAACTGTCTGAGGGATTCTATTCAGATTGTGTGGGTTGATTTATTTTTTTTCTTTTAATGTCAACTATTGAAGCGTCAATAAGGCATGACAAATGTTGGTGGCTCATGCACCCTCATGGCTAGAAATAGTTTCACTGCCAAGCTCCTAACACATCATCAGAGGGTTAGATGAAATAAGAATTAATAACAACCTGTTCATCAGAATCCAGACATGGAACCACAAACAGTTATAATTTTGGAAACACCTCTACTTGGAGAGAGCCTGAAAAGCACATGCCAAAACAAGTACAAGGGTAGGCTTAGCAAAAAGAGGAAAAGGCAAAGATGAGCTGATTTTATCTGGATTTTATGCAGAGGCGATGTTCATGAATAGTAGAATTTGAATCCTTAATTCTTGCTTGTGTGTTTGAATCCATCCTCGGTTCTCTTAGAAAAGCATTGGAGATCAGCCAGGTGCTATTAGAAATAAAGCATTCATCAGCTGCATCCTGTAAGATGTTGTTGTCCGTTTTCTGTGACATTTGATCAGTAAATTGAGATTGTTTCTGTGAAGTGGGACTCATTTTTCTTTGTCTGAGCTGCAGGAAGAGGGAGTGCCAGGAGATAGAGAAGCAGTACAGGAGTGGTGATCACTAATCCACTTGCAGTGCTTGGAGTTGGGTTGAATGACATCTAAATGTAGTGCAGAATGCCTGTGAGACAATGGAAGTAGTGTGGGATGAATTTTCATTGCATGCTGCATTTACCAAATGTTTTCCCCTTGTTTTAACTGTAACAGGGTGTCCCTGAGCTCCCAGAATTAAGGTTTTGGTAGTTCTTTTCACTGAGTTCTGATGATCACAGCAAGCACACTGAGTCCTATCAACCTGCAGGCACTTGGCCAGCTGACCCAGAGCTCAGAAAACAAGGAGCTCCATACAGACACGTGAGCCCAAATGACCTTCTCTTGTATCAGAGACTTAAGGGTACTGCATACAGAGCTAAAGGCAAACAGCAGTGTTAGAATGATGTTCTCTAGAAACAGCTGTGCGGAGACTGCCTGCATCTACAGATGCAACATTTCTGTGCAGTTATATTTCACAGCTAGTTGCTAAATTCCCTCATGCAAAATACAAATTAACAAATGGACTTAAATCTCTCACTGTGTACCTCACAGAGCTGTTTCTGTGTCCTTTAAGCCTGTTTTATCTGGAGGTATGAAGACTGTCTGCTGGAATTTCAGCCATCGTTGCCTATGAGTTTAATGCAATGCTACCAGAGATTTTGCGTGGCTTTAGTTCCTATGCCAGCTATAGCTTTGCTATGGATTGTTAACTTTTTTCTAGATTTTGAAAGCCAGAAAGCAGAAGAAATGGACAGGCCAATAATAAGAAGCAGTTTGTCACTGTTACCAGCATCAGTATGACCCTGGTGATATGGTGACCTGCAACCAAGGGACCATCATGCTGTTGAATTTGGTGCAGATGACTTGAGGAGGTCCTTATACAGAGACTGTTTTGTGGGGTTTTTTGATTCTGGTTGGGGTTTTTTTGTTTGTTTTTCTTTGGCTTTAAAATTTTTATTTATTCATTATTGCAGCCAATTTCTATAGCATGTGCCCTTTAATGACCTTTCTGTGGCATTCAGATTCCTCGTGTTTATGTTCTCTTTCTAAGTACAGGTCCCTAGTCCATATGTGAAGTAAAATGATTTAGAGTTAATGAGCAAGTGTCCCTCCAGTAATGTCCTGTTATTCCATTCACTGTTTGCAGAATGTTACTCAGCAGTTTGTAAACAAGGAGAACAGATTTGCATGCAGCCCTTTGCTGAGCAGAGGTTTTGCCAGATGGAAAGCAACTCTGGTTAAAATTTTACCTGTTAGAAACAGCCCAACAGCTAGACAAGTGTTTTTGAAACTATACTTGTTGCTTTACTGTAAATTGCTTCATTTTCTTTATTAAAATTATCCTGATTTCTTGATTTTGTGCATTGCTTTATTAAGCTGTCCTCCTGCAATCTGAAGGGTTTGGAGTTGCCTGACTTTGTTAATTCCTTTGGATGAGCTCCCCTTCCGGATCGATGAACTGTGTATTCACCAGTGTCATGTATGTGTTAGCTTAATGGTTGTCCTTTTATCCTGTGATTTGCTTGCTCCCCTGGAACACGGCTGGTGCACATTCTGAATCTCACCGCACTGAGCTTATCCTCCTCATCTGAGCCTCCTTTCTTCCATTTTTCTGAAAAGAAGCATAAACCAGGTAGCAGTAAATCCCCCTTGCATGGTGTGGTATATTGTCAGGCTAATGACAGCAGTGTTGGTTACTACCAGAAGGAGCTGCGAGATAGTAACTTGTCTTTGAGCAGAAGACAGGCTGTCATTGAGAGTAACCCAATCACACTTTCACCAGCAGTCCATCTGGAGGGATGTGCTGGACATCTACACAAGCACCTTACTTACAGCTATTCATCTCCCTCCTACTGCTTTGAACAGGCAAACAAAGACAATAAGAATAAAGAAGAGCTTCTCAAGAATGGTGGAAAGCAGTCATCCAGATGTGAGATGTACAGCAAATGCAAGACCATTATTAAAATTTCTAACTATTTCATCTCCAGAAAATTGGGTACTTTAGGGAGAAAACACAACCCAAGGACTGTATTTGATGTCACTACTGTGTGTGGCCTTACCTTATTTCCCTTAAATGGACAGTGCAAATGTTTTGGGGTGTGTTTGGCAATCGCCAGTGTGGCTCCAGCAGGCAAAGCTGTCTGGAAAGGTCCCTCATCTGCTGCTATGAAGTAACACATCTATCCAAGAGCTGTGTGTAGTAGGGAACATGCAACCACGATGTTTGAATGATTGGAAAACTTTCTACAATTAACAGAGCAGTATTTTTAGGTTTTTGGTATTGTCGGGTGAGGTAAATCACTGTTAATTATTATCTGTAGCTTTTTCAGTTAAGATAAACTACTTTCAGGCAAAGAAGCATTGTCTTTTTCAGAAAAGTAATTTTACCACTTGTACTTTTTGCCATCAACACTTCTCAGGCTATCATGGATCCTTATCATTAAACTTTTAATTGAAAATGTCCTACAGGGATAAGATTGGGAGGCTACCTGTGGAATACTCAGTAAGGTATTCCCTACTAAGGTAACTACAGCTCTAAACCAAGAGACTTACAAATAAGCTATTTGGCTAAGAAGGGTTTACTCATTGCTTTGGGGCATTTCTGAGGTGATTTGTTAAGATGACTCTCTAAAGCAATTAAATTCACTTCCAAAAAAATTAAGACTCACTCTCCAGCTGTCACAGCATAACCAGAAGGAAACGGCTGTCATGGGGAAACTAAAATCTTACCTCTCCTGGGCTTTCCTTCAATTATACATTGTCATGTCACAGGAAGGACATTTATTGAAATTTATGAAGTTTTACTCAAATTTATCTTGCTTTTTAATAACACCGTGGAAAAAACTACAATTTATTTGTGCAATTGGATTCCCAGCCCCACTGTAAATCATTTTCCTCATCTGGTTGTTGTGTGTGTGTGAATTTATCAAGCTGCAGTATGACAGACAGCATTCGGTGGAGTTCTTTGTAAGATGATTTGCATCTTACTTCCCTTACAAAGCAGTGATCAAGCAAGGTGGCACTGTCTGCAGACACAGAAGATGGGACCTTTCCAGGTGTCATGGTAGGCCTAAGCAGTGCAAAATAGGCTTATCCATGTCCTGGCTTTCCCAGCCATGTTCTTCTGCTCTCCCTCCTTCTGCTGTGGGGAGAAACAACTGCAGGAAAGAGGACAAAGAACCTGGAGCCACTGAGTCTGTGGCCTGCCCAGACTTGCTTGAATCCTGTGATAAACAAGGTACACAGGCTCAGCTTGTGCCTGCCTTGTGCAAGGCTGTGTTCTGCCCTAAAAAGGCTAAAGCAAGCCTATGGCTTCACCTAATGTGGTCACGCTTGGCTAACTGCCATCCTGATTGGCTATTCTGTGTCCAAAGGCTCATTAGTCCTGGGCTGTATTGATAAAAGGAGATAAGCAGGTGACACAGCCTCCTCTGCCCTTGTATCTGCGCTCTGCCCTTTAATCTGTGCTTGCTACTGCCTTAGTGCATCCTGAACTGCCTGGAAACTGCCTGCTCCAGTTTGCCAGGCACAGGCTCTAAATGGCTGAATCTGATCAGCCTGCACAGCCAGTGTGACACTGTGCTGAGACTGCACATGGCATTGCATCCTGCCTGCTCCTGAAAGGCTCCTGCCAAGATAGGAAGTCCGGGAGATACACAGATCATCCAGAGAGATTACGACCAGGTCAGAGATGTCTGCCTCCTTTCCCCAGCAGCCTGGGAAGGATCAAAAGTCTCAGCAGCTGACAAGACAGTTAACAGAATTCCCTGAAAGCATTTGGGCAATGTCTGAAGCTGTAGCCAGCCCTGCCAGTCAGGAGATCTTTTGTGAGTAACTACTTAAAGCCTCTTGTGACTCACCTTTGCCTTCTGCCATAAGCAGGAAGGAGCTCCTTGAGTCCATCTAGCAGGCAAGCAGTGTATTGACCGTAAGTGGTGCAGTAACCACAGGGACCTTCTCTTCCAGCTCAATCAATGTTATATATTATTACCAGTTATTTCTAGATCCTGTGTTATTATCTGTATAAAGTTTCCATGACCATACAAAGAACCGATTATTATTAAAATTAGTAGCCAAGGTGGTGAGAGTCCTGAGTGTTGAATATTAATAAACAATATTAATCTTTGAAAATCATCTCTCTCATTAATTAATTAGCCCTCCATAACACTGGGGCAAACAGCATAATCTGTGGAGATTATGCCAGGCAGAAGAGATGTAGAGTCAGAGTGGCAAGCTGGGCACTCACAGAGGTTCTGTGGGCTGAGCAGTGCAGGGAACAGGTTTCCAGGCCTTGATAACCTCCTGAACAACTTTCCCTCATTAGCAGGGACTCTAAAGATTTTGCCGCTGTTCACAATAGACCAAAACCCACCTGGGGGCAATGATATATCTGGGTACTTGTTTGGAGTTATTTTTATATTTCTATCTGGGCTTATATAGGTATTTTGAATTTTCTCTGTAGAAAAAATTATTTTCACTTAGTTTCTGGTAAAACCTAACTTTAAGTTAAATGTGATTAGTCCTTTTAAAAACAACATCAAGATGAAACTGCCCTGGAGGTTTGAGCACTTTAGAATTGTGTTCCATTTTTTTTCCCTCCTGTGTAAATATCTGATGAAAATATTGATCAGAAAGTGAGAGAAAGTAATTCAAAATAGATTTAATAATTTATGGTAGACTATTTTATGAAGTCATTAATGTAGAAAAATGTGTAAAGCTGCACATTTTCAGTTATGTCTGCTATTAAGGTTTGGTTGATTTGTCGGTTATGTTTGTTTAGACAGCAGAAGCCTTCACAGTAGTTCATTGAAAGGTGTGATAGTTCTGTTATTCTGATTGTTTGACTGGATCAGTAGAAATAATCAGGTTTCCAAATTTCCAGTAGATGGTATTCACACAGAAGCAGAACTGAAGGTTTTAGGGTATGGAGTATAATTGGTCTGCACCATCTTCTGAAATGTGGCTCAAAAGCTCAGATTTAATAATTTTTTAATTTATCTACCTGTACTCCAATTGTGCTTCTCTAAACTGGTTCTTCGATTTCACCTTGCCACCATTTTTGTAATGGGATTGCAGCCTTCTGCAGAGGTATTAGGCACAGGATTTATGTAGGTGTTCATCTCAACAATTGGCTCCTTTTATATCAGGTACTAGACAAAAATTTTGTCTGCTGCTTGCTGGTTCAGCCATGTTCAGCAAAGAGCAAGAGGGATGTCACTGCTCTTATGGGATCAGGCTGTTGGCTTGGCCATGCTTTGTTCTTTGAAAGACTTTCTTGCATTGCTGTTGGTTGAGAGAAAGATGTCCGTTCACTGCATGGGAATTCTGTAGCACACCTGGTTTGCTCGATCTGACCTGCCTTGTTGTGTTATGTGTGTAGCTAAACCTGGGTGTGAAGAATGAGGAGCTCACAAAGCTCATTATGCTTCGTTCAAGTTGAAAATGAAGTTTTGCAGTTTGAGAAGTGTCGCTTCCTGTAATGGAACGCAACACGATGCTGTGGTGGTGCTGTTCAGAAGTAGATTTGTATCATGAATCTTTAACAAGCCATTCGATATGTTGTGCCCTTGGGCTAGTGATACACCAGGAATTGTACCTGTGTTCTGGAAGAATGTGCCATTTGCAAAGCTTTTCTTCTTTTCAAGACACGTAACAATTTGAATCTTATTAAGTCTGTAATAAGACTCAGCTATTTCAGCCTTTTCTTGGAATAAAGCTGCCCAGAGACAGAGCTTTCTGTCACATCTGTTTCAGCAGCACTAAAACCTGGCACAGTTGTTTCAGCAGCACTGAGATGAGGCCACAATTCGGTTAAGCATTGCACTCTCCAGTGTATATTGCATATATTGTCAGTGTCCTTTGGGCTCTTTAGTTGAGTTCATTATTACTGAATCAGACTTTCAAGAAGCTGGATGCTGGATCGTCTCCTGCCCAGGCATCTTCAAACTACAGATAAAGTACTCAGCAGAAGACAGTTGAGAAGAAAGCACTGCATTCTTGTTCCAGAGGTGTAGTGTAGAACATGTTGTGTTACCTGTGCAGAGCCAGGCCATTGTGCAGAGTGATGCTGTGGACTCCTGCAGGCTCTTCAAAATGCCTTTTTCTTTGAAAGCCATCTGTGTTTGGTGCGTTCATGTGCACTTACATGCAAGCATGTTACTAACTGAAATGAATAGACTAAGAAAGTCTAAGTGAAGTGCTAATTCTTTCAATGCTTGGTACAGAGAATGAGAACTCCTACTTTTCCAGAAGCTTTTAGAAGCTTAGACTTGTAAATTAGATGATTAAATTTTTTAAATTGCTTACCTGGAGTCAGAAGGAGAAGGTATGTCCTATTTAAAGAGCCTCTGGCTAAGTTTTCAGAAACCTAGGTTCTTTTTCTTCTGTTCAGGAAGTTACTTCACCAGCCTGTTTCTGATTTTTATGTTTTTGTTTTATAAAAATAGATATAGTGCAATATTCTCTTTTCTGCTATTGAAATTCTTCAGGTAGAAGCTACTCCT
>VWYK01100220.1:0-36726 GCA_013399775.1 Semnornis frantzii
CTGCTTGATTCTATGATTCCACTCAGTTCTGAAAAGAAATCTTCCAGAAGTACCACAAATTCTGTTTCTTACCTTTAGGGTATCTGTAAAAGTTGTCAGAACTGAAGTAATGGCAGGAAGCTTCCCTATGAAATGGACAACTTGAAAGTTTGATCAAGTGATATATCCAGGCAACTTTTACTGGTTTTTTTTTTTTTTTTCCATATACCTGAGAATCTGCCTCTGCCAGTGATACTTGGAAGAATCCCACAATTGATCTATAGTATTAGTGATAGGTGAGGTGGTCACTGCTGGTTGGGGGGAATTGCATGGAAAAATGAATTTGTAGCTAAAGAAAAGCGTCCTTTAGAGCAACCTGCCTACCTACAGGGTAGCAGGAAGCTCCACTGGAGCTTGCAAGCAGTGCTGCTTGTAACCTTGTGTGTTTCCTGTCCAACAACTTCTGGAGTATCTTGTGACTTGTGTTTTATATAGTGCTTGTACCTCGTAAACTCATCATGCGACCTATTCTTAGTTGCTGATTCAGTTAATCAGTTTGGGTTCCAGTCTCTGTGGACAAGGCTTTCCATGCTGCTGTTGCTTTTTCTCTTGATGTTCTTGATGTTCTCCTTGACGTTTCTTTTGGCTTGATTATTTTCTCTTTCTCTTTCCTGTTAGGTCTTTATAACCTAGTACCTTTTTGCTGTTTCTCAGGCTCAAATGCTGTCTTGGACTCCACATTTCCCTGTTTACTTCTGAAGTGCTCTTTGCTGTTGCATGATAACAGAGGTGGAAAGAGCAGCTTTCAGGACATCCAGAGGTCAATGGAAGAACAGATACTAGGGGGAAGAGTGATCTGTACTAGTGGGAGGTGTCCCTGCCTATGGCAGGGGGTTGGAACTGGATGATCCTTGAGGCTCTTTCCAACCTTACCATTCTATGATTCTATTTTTACACCTACAGATGTGGTCTTTATTAATAGTGTCAGACAACATTAGTAAGACAGCTAACTCATTTTAACACTAAAATGATGATGCATTTGCTAAAACCTTATCTTACCAAAGATTACACAGGTTTCAAAACAGAGGGGAGGGTTAATGATCCACACTTTTTCAAGTAAATTTCCTAACATTCAGAAACATGATTCAGCATCTCTAACTTATTTCAGTCAACATCTGGTGAAATTGATCTTCGGTTTTTTTGCTCTAGAAAACAGGAGAGGTTTAAGTGCTGCAAACTCACAATTATGTGGTTCAGAAAGATCTTCTGGATGAACCAGGTGCAATTCTTATAAATGATATAGATATGGTATTGATCTTTGTTACAATTAAGTAACAAGTTTATCCCAGCAGTCTTTGTTGCAATGCAAGCAATCACTGGGCAGGTCCAAGGTCTGCTAAGTAACAGCTGGCTATGAAAAAACTCAATCACAGAATCATCCAGGCAGGAAAAGCCCCTCAGGAGCACCAAGCCCAACCTACAATCCTACTCTACAAGATTCACTTTAAACCATATCCCTAAGCACCACATCCAAATGACCCTTAGACACATCCAGGGTTGGGGACTCCACCACCTCCCTGGGCAGCTCATTCCAGTGCCAGTGCTCAACTGAAAAGTCAAACTCAGCACGGAAAAGACAATCTGGGGGCTATGCTGGGTTTTTGTCTGTTTGGAGCAGTTTTTTGGTAGGTTGTTTGCTTGTTTCATTGTGGTTTTAGAATCATAGAATGGTTAAGGTTGGAAGGGACCTCAAGGATCATCCTGTTCCAACCCCCTGCCATAGGCAGAGACACCTCTCACTAGTACACGGCACTAACAGNCACAGCAGAGCTGCTGCAGCACTCTCAGCATCTTCCTGGCCTCCTCTGGACTGGCTCCAACACTTCCATGTCCTTCCTGTGCTGGGGTCTCTAGAACTGCACACAGGACTGCAGGTGGGGTGTGAGGAGAGCAGAGCAAAGGGGCAGAATCTCCTCCCTTGCCCTGCTGTCCACACTGCTCTTGCTGCAGCCCAGCACACAGTTGCTGTCTGGGCTGCACTCACACTGCAGCCTCAGCTTGAGCTTTTCATCACCCCAGACCCTCAGGGCCTGTTCCTCAGGGCTGCTCTCAGCCATTCCCCACCCAGCCTGGAGCTGTGCTTGGGATTGTGCCTACCCAGGTGCAAGACCTTACACTTGGCCTTGCTGAATGTCATGAGGTTGTCCTGGGCACAGCTCTGCAGCCTGTCCAGGTCCCTCTGGATGGCATCCCTGCCCTCTAGCATAATAAATAATAGTGCCCTCCTAAGTTAGACATCTCTCTTGGAGAGGCTTCAGTAAGGGAAAAAAAAAATTAGTTAAAATCCTTGTTTTGTTTCTGGGGGGAAAAATAGTGCTGAGGAAGGCAGAAGAAAGCTAGGATGAAAACTATTGTGGCATAAAAAGTGCCACCATGTATCACAGCATACTTTTAATGTGTAACAAAGGCATGTTCATGTTTGGTTTTTTATCCTAAGAAATCTTTGTGATCAAATATTTTGTACCATTATGGATATGCACAAAGAGCCTGTTCTGAAGGTTATACAACAGCACAATTGTCTTGTAATTTGTGGTTCATATTTTAAAACACTTGTCTGTGTAGTCAGTACATAATAAGTGTTGTGCAGACTTAGGTTTTAGGGTGTTGGGTTTTTTTAGTGTCATTTTCAGCAAGAGATGAAAAGTAAATTTCTTTTGGCATGAGAACAGAGATTCAGTGGGAATAGATGCTTGGGAGTTCCTATGTGAATGCCAGAAGAACTTCATGTCAAAGGAGTTTCACCAGAGTGCAACCAGCTTGTAATCACTGTTTTTAACTGAGCTTTGTAATAAAATTGAGGTTTCCCTTTTGACACTCTCAATAAACTGAAGGTACCTCAAGAAAACTTAGTAGGATTAATTGAATTCATTAATTGCTGAAATTAGTGCATATCATTTAAGACTTATGGTGAAAGCTGGGAAATAAACTTTCATCCTCTAGAGCTGTCTTTGCACTCTAATTAAAACATTAGTAATATTAACTGGGTTAGATTCTGGAAGGGATCTTTACATGAGGTGCAATTTAAGCCATCTGCTTTTGAGTCAGCTTTAATTTCTGCTGCTTCTGCCTCCATACTGAGTTCTGCTCTGGTTGGTTGGGTGCTCATTTGGTTTGGAGCATGATTTAAATACTCAACTGATGGAGGCAGTTTAAATATTCTACAATTTTTTAACTTGAACCCACTCTAGTGGGATGAACAACTGAGGAGATATAGTGACCAAGAGCCAGGTGGGGCAGGAGGAGGAGCTGAAGCAGGCTTTGCGGCTGAAAGCAGTTTCATGCGGCTGTGGTCTTTTGGCTCCTTGTCAAACAAAAATCATACTCTGAATGAAAAGATTCATAGTACCCTTCCACTAGGCTGTTGGAGCCAGTCCAGAGGAGGCCACCAAGATGCTTAGAGGGCTGCAGCAGCTCTGCTCTGAGGACAGGCTGGGAGAGCTGGCGCTCTGCAGACTGGAGAAGAGAAGGCTTCCAGGAGACCTTGGAGTAGCCTTCCAGGATCTGAAGGGGGCTCCAGGAAGGCTGGGGAGGGACTATTGNTCTATGATTTTTAGTAATAATCATAGAATGGTTTGGGTTGGAAGTGACCTCCAAAAGTCACCTAGTCCTGTTCAGTTGCTTTTTTGGGCCACTGCTATCAGTAGCCTAATTATTACAGCACTAACTAAAGGCATTTTTCAGTAACGGAAATGTCACACAATATTCTTTGGGTAACTTCATTTCTGTTGTGTGGTTTCTTTTTTCACTAAGTACCACTTGAGAGCATTGCCGTACATTTGCCAGACCTGTTTTTGTCAGTCTGTAATATATATGCATAGTGTCAGTGCTCTCATGCCTTAATGAATTTCTTGAAGCTACGTGAACTGCAGTTTAAGCTAAATTTATAGATCCTAAAGTTTGGCTCTCAAACTTTCAGTTTAAAATTTTGCAATTTGATTTGTTCTTTGCTAAAATACAGGTGTTTGGCATAGAATACTTTCAGCAGTGAAGGAATTGATTTTGCTAAAAGTGATCACAACTTTCCTTTTGGTTCACACTTCCTCCATTGAAGTTTCTTATATTAAAATAAAATGTGAATTTCTGATTAAAACAGTCAGTTAAGTAACTAAACAAATCACAATCCCTGGCAACTAGGGGGATTTCAGTATCATCCTGAAAATGTTCACCAGTGGTTAATCTGAAAATACTTCAGCATTGAAATATTTGCAGTAAACGGCAGAGAGAATTACCCAGTTTTAGATCTTACATGTGGGGTTGAAATCCAGAGACATAAAAATACCAAAGCATTACAACAGGAGCTCTGCAGAAGGGACTAATCCTACAGTTGACTTGCCTAGTAGGGCAAAAGCAGAAGCATTTGTCATGCTCAATGGCTTTTCACTTAACCTGTGCTTTGGGGAGGTCTGTAGGTGGTATTGGTAGTTCTGTGGAACCAGTCCTGGGGTTTCTGTTGAAGCACTGTGTGATCTAGACAACTGTGTGAATCCTGGAGTGCCAGAGGTGCACTCTGCTTTGTATCTGCTTGTGCACAGAGGATGTGTATTAGTGTAGCTTAGCTACTACTGTCTTTTGAGTTGTTTCCTTCCTCCATCCCGGTGCCTTCATTGAACATCTTGAAGGGATCAGTTGTAGTGAACTCAGGTTTGGTTTTTTCAGGGAAACCACTTACAGAATCATAGGATGGTAAGGTTGGAAGGGACCTCAAGGATCAGCCAGTTCCAACCCCCTGCCATAGGCAGAGACACCTCCCACTAGCACAGGTCACTCAAGGCCTCATCCAACCTGGCCTTGAACACCTCCAGGGAGGGAGCAACCACAACCTCCCTGGGCAACCTGTGCCAGTGTCTCACCACCCTCACTGTAAAGAACTTCCTCCTAACATCCAGTCTAAATCTCCCCTCTGCCACTTCAAACCCATTGCCCCTTGTCCTGGCATTCCCAGACCTTGTCAATAGTCCCTCCCCAGCCTTCCTGGAGCCCCCTTCAGATACTGGAAGGCTACTATAAGATCTCTTGGAAGCCTTCTCCAGGCTGCAGAGCCCCAACTCTCTCAGTCTGTCTTCATAGGAGAGCTGCTGCAGCTCTCTGAGCATCTTTGTGGCCCTCCTTGTTACTATCTTGTCTCATTCTTTTCTCCCACTCCTTCCACAGTGTGGTGATATTTAGGAGATGAAAACCTTCACCTGAAAAACTTCCCAATGTCTGAAATGTTCTGCTTGAACTGCATAGTAATTAAGTCCCACTGAAGATATGATGTAGTTGTTGTGTTCATCTTTTCACTGGTTCCTTCAGTATGATTTGCCACTCCTCTTTCACACAGCTCTCAAGAGGCAGAGTTTGTACAGCAGCCCTTTCAGTGCTGTCAGTTATGCGAGCTCCTACAGTCCAAATACAAGTAGCCCCTACAGCAGTGGTTTCAACTCCCCCTCCTCAACACCTGTGAAATCTGCTTTAGTGAAACAGCTCATACCTTCTGGTACCTCAGGTAAGTGTGTGTGAGAGTTTGGCCTTTCCTTTGCTTTGTTCATGCACTCCGGTTATGTATTCATTGAACTAGAGGAAGAAAGACACCAAAAACTTGTTCGTCTTTCATGGGATGTTTGCATCATGCAGTATTCAGGCTTTTTACAGACTTTCTGGCATGAGATGCATTTAGAGTGTTTTTCTGAAAGTCCCTAAAATCACCGATGCATATTAGCAGTTAGATCAGGACACTTGGAGTTGTTTTGTGGAGTCCTATCATATGTAAGTGGCTTCTAGAACTGACCCTGTAACTGACTGGGATGTAAGCTGCATAGTAGGTGTTAAAAGGTTAGATGGAAAAAGACCTTACAAGTACTAACAATTACTCTGTTCCTTATTAAATCAAACATTTGGTATGCCATGTATCCATCAGTGCCTCAGATGTGAGCAGTATAATCTAAGGTAGCATGTATTTGAATAAAAGGAATTCCACAAGGCTTTGTAGCCAGCAGTGTAAACATCAACTTCTGGCAATGTTTTCTGCATTTATTTTCCTCCATAGATGCTTTCTTTGCATCAGAAGAATTAATGCCAGGAAAATGTCTCTGCTATGCAGTCAGAGTGTTGGCTTATTTAATATACTTTAACTCAATTTAGCTTGCAGGGAAGGTTGTATTGGCAGTCCAACTATCTGTAGTTCAGTGTGGGCTTGTAAAGAGAGGCCTGCACTGTAGTGTATTCACTGCGGAGCCATTACTCAGCTTTTGCTTTAATCTACATTACTCTGCTTTGCATGATGTGCCACAGTGCTGATCTGCCTGCAGGACTGGGAGATGAAATGTAACTGGCAATGGGATGTCAGCCAGAAGGCTGATGTTGGGAGTTTAGCAAAAGTGTGCATGCAGAACAAGCAGTATTTACAGATGAGCTGTGTTTTAAGCATTCCAAACTGAGTCAATATTCATCTAAACATGAGGAGATGTTCAATTTTGGGCTCCCCAGTTTCAGAGGGACAGGAATCTGCTGGAGAGAGTCCAAGGGAGGGCTACGAGGATGATGAGGGGTTTGGAGCACTGCCTGGTGAGGGGAGGCTGAGGGACCTGGGGCTGCTTAATCTGGAGAAGACTGAGAGGGGATTTGATAAACGTTTCTAAATCTCTGAGGGCTGGAGGTCAGGAAGGGGTGGACAGGCTCTGCTCACTTGCTGCCTGTGATAGGACAAGGAGCAATGGATGGAAGCTGCAGCACAGGAGGTTCCACCTCAATACAAGGGGGAACTTCTTGACTGTAAGGTGACAGAGCACTGGCACAGGCTGCCCAGAGAGGTTGTGGAGTCTCCTTCTGTGGAGCCTTTCCAGGCCTGTCTGGATGTGTTCCTGTGTGACCTGAGCTGGATTGTCTGGTCCTGCTCTGGCAAGGGGGTTGGACTCGATCTCTTGATGAGACACTGGCACAGGTTGCCCAGGGAGGTTGTGGCTGCTCCCTCTCTGGAGGTGTTCAAGGCCAGGCTGGATGAGGCCTTGAGTGACCTGTACTCATGGGAGGTGTCCCTGCCTATGGCAGTGGGTTGGAACTGGATGATCTTTGAGGTCACTTCCAACCTTACCATTCTATGATTGTATGGGTCCCTATCAATCCCTAACATCCTGTGATCCTGTGAAACTTCTTTACTTTGAGAGTGGAAGGCCACTGGAACATCTGAAAACCACTTGGATGCTGTCCTGTGCAGCTTGCTCTAGGTGAACCTGCTCTGGCAGGGCGCTTGATGATTACCAGAGGTCCCTTCCAACTCCTGTAGATCTGTGCAGTCTTTATTGCCAAGAAAGAGACAGTCAGCCTTAACATCTTGCAAGATAGAGTGCAAGGATGAGAATGAAGGCACAAACAAGATATGTACACAGCTGCTTTTTGTGTAAGAGCTGTGGGCACTGCATAGCAGTCAAAGCTGGGTACAGGTAACAAAGGTGATCTGGCATGAATTTGGTTTGCCACCACTATGATGACTTTATAAAGCTGCTATTTTTTTAGAAGGTAATGGCTAAGCTCTGCTTGTGTAAAAGGTATTTTCAGCCTGGGTTCACAACCAAATGTTTCAGATGGTCTCTCAAAGTCCGTCAATCTGGTTTTATATTAGAGGTTCTTTTATTAGGACAGGAAATCCAGTTTGCCTTTTTTGTCCCTTTTTTTAAAACAAACCCAACATTTTATATTACTTTATTTTCTTTTTCTAGGTCATTGTAGAAGTTCAGCAGATAGAAATCCTCCACTAAGTCCACAGTCCTCTCTGGACAGTGAATTAAGTGCATCTGAGATGGATGAAGACTCTATTGGGTCTAATTACAAGCTAAATGATGTTACAGATGTGCAAATTTTGGCACGAATGCAAGAGGAAAGTAAGTATTTTCTATCCTGAAAACAGACTTGAGCAGTTGATCCTTCTATTAGTAACTGCAGTAGCACTCACTTAACAGGAGTGGGAAAGGGTGGGAAAGATTCTGTCATGGATGTACAAAGGTACTTCTCCCCAGAAGGCTGCTTCCAGTATAAAGAAAGGAAGTTTCTGTGCAGAATTTGCGTTCCTGAGGAACAGTGGACTGAAGAAATGCTGGAGAGTGTGTGGATTTGTACCATACAGTATATGCTAAAAGGGTGGCCATTGGATTGGAGTCTTGTCAGGATACCTCTGCCTCTCTGCTGTAATCCAGTCTTATTGCCATCAGTGCTTAAACCATGACTGAAGTCACCAAAATGCAAAGTAAATATGGCAGAGAATAGTGACACTCCTATGCTGATGCTGATGTCTCTCCATTGCTCGTTCAGTTGGGACTTTGTCTTTTTGACCCTCTGAGACTGCAGAAAGTGGCAGTAATTTCAATCACAGACTTCACTGCATACCCCTATCTGAAAAACCCCTCAAACACTCAATATATGTATATTCTTTTTTCATAAATCATATACACCTACTGCTCTACTAATACATTACTTGCACCAAAAAAATCACAAATGTATGCAAGAAGATAAATGTTAAAAGGATGAGATAAAGATGAAACAAATGCCCTTTTAAACATGTGATCAGCTGTAAAACATTTTCTTCCTGCACCCCAGTGGACTCTGTACCTCCTAGGGTCTGTGCACTCCTCTTCACAACCCACTGGCTCACAACTTTCTCTAAGAGTAGTTTTCATTGTAGCTTTTTAGTTTTTACATGAACTAGTAAGTTGGAAGAGAAATTTGATTGTGGCTGCTGAAAATGTTACATGGTATCAAGGTTAAGATGTAGCCTCTGTTGCTGGTATCCAGCTTGGGTGAGGAGAGAAACAAGCACACAGCGCACTAATGCTGGTGATTGCTGCAGCAGCAAAAGACCTTTTTAAAACACTCTAATATGTTAAAACATTTTCTTCCTGCACCCTATTGGACTCTTTGTACTTTCTGAGGTGTGTGCACCCCACTTCAGAACTACTGAAGCTCCCCTACTTAAGATACTATCAGCAGGTAGATGTGGATGATCTGCGTCTAACCGCAGGCAGTTTTGATGGCAGTGAAACACAGGTAGAGAACTTCTTTCAGTACAAATCTGGAATTAATCAGATGCCTCAAATGGAAGGAGTTAAGGTGAGTCCAGTTGGAGTTTGAGCACTGGGTAGATATTTGCATACAGCCTCTCCTTAGAAGCATTTTTGTGCTGGAAGCAAGTAACCAATGCTGTTATTGTTGCCAGGCCTCCGGCAGGAGTATGCAGCAACTGCTTCTCGGCGCAGCTCTGGTTCTTCTTGCAACTCCACCAGGAGAGGCACCTTCAGCGATCAGGAGCTGGATGCTCAGAGTCTAGAAGATGAAGAGGATGGCACACACCATGCAGTGCACCCAGCTGTCAACAGGTTCTCACCATCACCTCGCAGCTCTCCCTGGCCCTCACCAAAACAGTCTCCCAGGAACTCGCCCCGCTCCCGCTCGCCTGCTCGCAGCATCGAGTACAGCAGAGTGTCTCCCCAGCCCATGATCAGCCGTTTGCAGCAGCCTCGTCTCTCACTTCAAGGCCATCCCACAGACTTGCAGACCAGCAATGTCAAAAGTGAAGGTGAGGAGCCCTCTCTCAAAGTCATTGCATGAGGAGTTGTGTAGCTCCTGTAAAGGAGCTCAACAGGCATAGAATCACAGAATCAGTCAAGGTTGGAAGGGACCACAAAGATCATCCAGTTCCAAGCCTCCTCCCATGGGCAGGGACACCTCAGACTAGATCAGGCTGGCCACAGCCTCATCCAGCCTGGCCTTAAACACCTCCAGGGATCAGGCTTCCACCACCTCCCTGGGCAACCCCTTCCAGGCTCTCACCTCCCTCATGCTGAAGAACAACTTCCTAATCTCCAGTCTGAATCTCCCCATTTCCAGCTTTGTTCCATTCCCCCCAATCCTGTCACTACCTGCCAGCCTAAAAAGTCCATCCCCAGCTTTCTTATAGGTCCCTTAAGATGCTGAAAGGTCACAATAAGGTCACCTGGGAGCCTCCTCTTCTCCAGACTAAACAGCCCCCAGTACCTCAGTCTCTCCTTACAGCAGAGCAGCTCCAGCCCTCTGAGCATCCTCATGGTCCTTCTCTGGACACCTTCCAGCACATCCATAGCCCTCCTGTGATAGTGACTCCAGAACTGGATGCAGTACACCAGATGGGGTCTTACCAGTGCTGGAGGAGAGGGGGAGGATCACTACCCTCGTCCTGCTGGGTACACTTCTCCTGCTGCAGCCCAGGCTCTGGTTGCTCTCGGGGCTGCAAGAGCACACTGACAGCTCATATTGAACTGCTCCTCCACCAGCACCCCTAAGTCCCTCTCCTCAGGCATACTTGAGTATCTGTATAACATCAGTTTGAGCTGAGCTGGTGAGGAGAAAGCAGAGCAAGCAAAGCTTCAGTTCAGCTGGGGAGCCCTTGCAGTCAGATACCTGAGTTGATAGGTTTGCATTTATTTTAGATCTTACTCAGTCACTCAGGGTGTAATTGAGTTTTGTGGTGACCAAGTTCTACCTTTGGCAGGCAAATGCACTAGAATGAAGCACAGCCTAAGGGAAACCATCACTCACTAGCAGGCTTTAGGCCTTGGAGATGACAGAATGAAATGCAGGGAAAATACCTGTGGTCAGATCAAGTTAATGTGGCAATTCATATGTGCTTGTAGCTGTGAGATAGCTTCTAGCAGTGTAGGACTCTCAACTCTTGGAGCATAAACACAACCTTAACAATATTGGTAGTTCTGTCATGCATTTGTTGGATATATTTGATCTCTCAAAGCTTTGCAAACTACTGTGTAATAAAAAAACAAAGCTTGCAGAAAACTTGACGCAACTATGCTGTATTAGCATGGAACAAAATGATGGAACCTGGTAGCAATCTGGCAGGAACTCCTTTAACTGGGCTGAAATTTCACAAACACATTCCAATTTTAACAAACATAGCTGCTACCTGGCAAATAAAAGTCTAAATTCAGAAAGAAGATACATTTAGGCAGTAAGAATTAACTTTTCCCCTCTTTCAAGTAAAAAATGTCTGCCTGGAGATGATGTAGAAATGCATGTTTACATAATTTCTTTTCTGTTATTTACTCGTTGATTGTTTTGATTCCCCCCACACCCATAGGGGTCTATGCCATTTTCAGAATTGAACTATGACATTTTAGAATTTTAATCAATAAAAATCAGTGACTAAAGCTTTAGGGGAAGATGATCCTGCATATTTCATTAGCAATTCAAGAATAGCTTTGAAAAGGTTATCTTAAATCTCATCTAGCAATAGTGATTTGGGGAAATTCTAGGTATGTAGGTGAGTGTACACTGCAGAAATGAATGAACTATGGTGTGACTTAGCTGAGAATTCCTTTCCCATTCTTTTTTGGGGTTTCATGACAGTCTTGGTGCATGGTAGATGAGCTACAGCAAAAATATCTCACAAGAGGCAAGGTACCAACATAGCAGGGGGATCAAAATAGAGCATGTGATCATGTGTTTCTGAACCACTTCCAAGGAATTCTCTTGCAGTGCAGCTGAATGTTGTGTAGCTGTTCAGAGCTCATAAGAAGTTGTTTGGCATTTCTGGTTTGGGGGATTTTGTCCTTCCTACACTGAGGGCTCCAGAGCTGGATGCAGTACTGCAGACGATGTCTCACTGGAGCAAAGTGGCAAAATCTCCTCTCTGGATCTGCTGGTGATGCAGCTTTTGATGCAGCTGATGCTGGTTTTGATGCAGCCCAGGCTACCATTGGCCTTCCAGGATCTGAAGGGGGCCTACAGGAAGGCTGGGGAGGGACTACTGACAAGGTCTTGCAATGACAGGATGAGGAGGAATGGGTTTAAACTGGCAGAGGGGAGATTCAAACTGGATGTTAGGAGGAAGTTGTTTGCAGTGAGGGTGGTGAGACACTGGCACAGGCTGCCCAGGGAGGTGTTCAAGGCCAGGTTGGATGAGGTCTTGAGCAACCTAGTGGGAAGTGTCCCCGCCTATGGNCTATTTATTGAAGCTTAGTTAACCTTCCATACACAAACACACAAATTATTATGAACAAGTTTTCCAATTAAGACAGTTAGATTTTGAAGTTAGTTACATGTAAAGACCTTTTACATTAACTCCACTAATTAAGCTTCTTGTTATAAAATTCTTTACATCTCAGCCACCGGAACTCCCAAGTCCTTTTCCACAGGGCTGCTTTCTAAGACCTCATTCCCCAGTCTGTATTGACAGGAAGGATTGTTCCAGTCCAGGTGCCAGGACCCTGTGCTTGCTCTCGTTGAACCTTCTGTCCCTCTAGCATGTTGACAGCACCACTCAGCTTGGTGTCATCTGCATAAATGCTGTGTACAAAGAGTTTTTTTCCAAGTGGGTGGCTGTTACTTGTTGTATAATGTGTTGGTAGAGGACTGGGTAGTCCTGAAAGTTGACTCAAATAGTATTATGTGTTTTCAATCTTCAGGCAAGCACTCTACTTATAAACCACTTTCTAGGTAGACTTCAAAGACTGTGCAAAACTACAAATTAGGGAAACTGAATAGGCAAACCTAACAGTAGAACAAAACCCATAATCCACACTCTGCACTGCTCCAGTGCTCTGTCACCCTCACAATGAAGAAGTTTCTGCTCATATGGAGGTGGAACTCCCTGTGTTCTAGGTTGTACCCATTTGTTCCTTGTCCTATCACTGGACACCACTAAAAACAGCCTGGCACCTTCATGTTGGCACCTTCATCCTGACACCCACTCCTCGGATATGGATAGACATAGATCCCTTCTCAGCCTTCTTCAGAATAAATAGCCCCAGGGCTCTCAACCTTTCTTCACAGGAGATGTTCAAGTACCCTTAATAATCCTCATAACTCTTCACTGGACTCTCTCCAGTAGATCCCTGTCTTTCTTCAATTGGAAAGCCCAAAACAGGACACTGCTGCAGGTGTACTCTCACCAGGGCAGAGCAGGGGTGGAGGAAAATCTGCTTAGACCTACTGGATGCACTTTTACTAATGCACACCAGGTACCATTGGTCTTCTCAGTGTAACAAGATAGACTTTTAAATTGCAGTGGAGTTCTACATGGCTGACGTTTTTGTGTTACTTATAGAATCATAGAATGTGCAAGGTTGGAAAGGACCTCAAGGATCATCCAATTCCAAACCCCTGCCATAGGCAGGGACACCTCCCAGTAGCACAGGTCACTCAAGGCCTCATCCAACCTGGCCTTGAACACCTCCAGGCAGGGAGCAGCCACAACCTCCCTGGGCAACCTGTGCCAGTGTCTCACCACCCTCACTGCAAACAACTTCTTCCTAACATCCAGTCCAAATCTCCCTTCTGCCAGTTCAAACCCATTGCCCCTCATCCTGTCATTGCAAGACCTTGTCAGTAGTCCCTCCCCAGCCTTCCTGTAGCCCCCTTCAGATACTGGAAGACTACTCCAAGGTCTCCTGGAAGCCTTCTCTTCTGCAGGCTGCAGAACCTCAACTCTCTCAGCCTGTCCTCAGAGCAGAGCTGCTGCAGCCCTCTCAGCATCTTCGTGGCCTCCTCTGGGGTTTAGCTGTGCTCATAACCTGCACTTTGATCCAGCAGCAGGCTAAATGGTGTGCTCTGTTTGTGTTACTTGGTACAGAAAAGCTACGACGAAGTCTTCCAAACCTGTCCAGGACATCCAACATCCAAGCTGAGTCTGTGAAAAACAGCAGGAGCGACTCAAACTTCCAAGTGCCAAATGGAGGGATACCTCGCATTCAACCTCAAGCCTCAGCCAGTAAGTACCTTCAGTGCCACCTCAGCCTCTCTTTTGCAATTAAGCCAGTTTCGTGGCAAAGAGGGGAAACAGTGCATGCCACACTGGAGGTGCTAATCTTGATTTTCCTTTTAATCATACCTATGTCAACCAGCTTTATTCGGCACACAAAAGCTAGTGTCAATGGCATTCAAGGAATGTCTGATCTCTTACTAAGAGATCGTTCTGAGCTTTCTAAAGGCATGTTTAGAAATACTATAAAGAGTAAAAATACAGGGAGTTAGACACTTCAGGAACTGGTGGTTCTCTGTGCTATACAGAAGCTGTAATGCTTTGCACTGTTGATTTTTTTCTTCAGGCTAGAAAAACTTACTAGGCAATGAAAATACGGACCTAGATCTTATCTCAGCAATTCACTTCTGGACAACCTCACAGGCACTAGCCCAGCAGTGGGGTATTTTATTTCATGGGACACAGGTTCACCCAAACCTTTTTCTAAAGCAGTAACTGCCACTTGAAAAAAAGTGGATAAAATCTGAGACTGAATAGGTAATGTCCCGGCGACAAAACAAGAGAAGGAAAGAAACTGCAAGCTAAGGTTAAACTTCCATCAGTGTTTTCAGATCAGGCTTCACAAGCTTGGAAGCAAAACACAAATCAGCTGAGATGAGAATGTTGCTAGTTTCAAGTCTCTTGAAAATGGTGACCTTAAAGAAACCAAAGCAAAATAAACTTAAAATATTCAGTGCTTCTTTATCTGTCAATATTGACAGTTTCTGCTATTTAAATGTTTCCTGACCAGTTGATTTTTAAGGCAACTTTCAGAATTTAATAACCTTTAGTGACATTTTCAAGGGAAGCACACACTATGAATATTGTGTGGAGAGCTTTGAACTATGAAACTTCTGCAATAAAAATTAATCAGTAATCTAAATGCTTGACAGGGAATGTAAGGTAATACTTGTAAATTAAACTGATTTATTTTTTTTTTTACCATTTTAACCAGCAAGGCCACACTGAGCTGAGCTACTGCTTTCAAAGCAGTGTTAATGCAATCAAAATACAGTTAAATACAGAAGGAACAGAGAGACTACAACATTTCTTTGTAGTGACTCAGATCTAGGTGTTGTGTGGACACTCATTGATGTGTGATGCTGTAGCCAAAGAAATGAGTGTGACCTTGTGGTTGTTCATATGGGTTACCCCCAGCAACTTTTCACCTTGCCCTCTTCTTCCACTCTTCACACACACTCTGAAGGTGAGATTTACAAGCTCAGAGGGCATGTGTGTGGATCAAATGCTTGTCTGTTCTGCTTACCAAAGTATAAAGCACTTGGAGAACAGCTCTCCAAATGTGTCATTTTTTTGTGCTAAGAAAAATAATCTAAATTATCTGAAAGAAAATGAAGGGGAAGATAATTTTTGGTTCAAATCTGTACAGATTTTGTTTAGTGTTTTTAAAATTGACTGAACTACAAAAGGAAGAGCACAAAAGCAGCTTAGTTGGCTGAATTTCCAGAACTAAAAGTGAAGCTTCATGGAAAGATCAGCCAACAGAAGTCTGAACATTGAGTATTTGGTGAGTTCACTGCAGGAACTGAAGTAGTGTGAATTGTGTTTATACATGGATGTATTTTAATGTGTGGGTGAACTGAGGATCACAAAAATGATCAGGGAGATTTGCTTGCCTTTCATAAGAGTCTTTGGCCAAATGTGAAGCACTCTAGAGCAGCTTACATTGAAGTATCACTGCTAAAGCCCAGATTTCTAGCTTTTACAGTTTCCCTGCTCTTACAGATGTTTGTCAGAGTCTTGCTATTGACAATCGTAAAACGGTTTGTGTATGAAGTCACTGAGTAAGTATCTTTGCTTAGTCTGGATTACCAAATTTCCTGCAAAAACTGTACATTGTATTAAAAAGTTCCAGAATTGTGTCCTTTTGTTTTGTTTTTTATTTATTTTATACTTTTGTTGGTTTTATATTTTGTCGCCTTGCACAAAGCACTGTTAAATGGCAGCAAGTTTTTGTTTTCCCTTGGCAATGACTTCTGGGTCTTGGGATTTGAAGCTTCCTCATATACCTGCTAGTTTTTGCATGAGCTTACCTTTGCAAGGATGCTGGCTTGTCACCTGAGGTCACTACTTTCCCCCTTGTCAAAGATCTGCTGTTTATAATTCACTTGCACATTTGCTGTGGCTGCAACACTGAACTTGCTATGGTTGCTGGCATTCAAAAATGAGTTAGGAATCCAGTAAGCTTCTGAAAAGACAACTCCTGTTGGGGATGTGTTGGCAAATTGGACACACTTGCTTAAAGAGTAAAGACACATAAGATATTTATAGGCACAACTGTAAAACATTAAAACATTTGGCATTTTAAGTTGTAGGTGCAATGTGGTGAAAGAAATCCAATTTCTTGTTGCAAAGAGATTGAATTAAATAGCAGTTGGGACTGTTAGAATCTTCACTTAGGTCTTCTTTCTCCATGCCATTATGCAGAAAGTGCTTTTTAATGTGAAAGTTATTAAATATTTCACCTCAAAAGACTGCAATATAGAGTAGTAATTGTCTTCTTAAAGGAATAGGTATCTTTTGAAGTGTTAGAGGGATGGGAGGTCTCTGGATTTGAGTCCTGTGCCACATAGATGGTGCAAAGCTGTAGCACTAAGGTGGCTTCCACACAGGGGCTGCCTGCTTTCTAGTGGATTGTGTGTGATACTTTTGTACCTGCCTGGCACCGTTAGCACATGGTTGTTAAGCCTTCAAGCAGAGTTAAATATAACACATCTTCAAAGAGCTAAGCTGTAGATTGTCCAAACCATCAGTAAAGCAACTGTTCTGCTTGCCAAGATCAGCTGCTTGCAATGCTCAGAGTTAAAGCCTAAAGGGGATGTTCTGAGTAAATAGGAGTGTTCAAGCTGAGCTGAGGTAAACCTAGCTGTGTGTTCTGCATGCCCCATTTGTGGCAGGTCATGTCACAGCAGACAGGGCACTTCAGGAGCAGCAGGGTGGAGAAGCATCCGCTCATTGCCCGTGTCCTCAGCACTGCTCAAATGACACTGCCTGAAAGTCTTTTCAGTATGCAGCGCACAGAATTGTTCAGCTCTTAGGAGTCTCTGCCTCCCGCAGTCTCCATTGAGAAGGAAGGAATTTCATATATTTTAATTGCTTTCCATATCATCCCACGTCCCTGACTTGTAAGTGGTGTACATAATGATGGGGGAGGAAACTTAGTGCCTTGTGCAGTGACACATTTATAGTATCATAGAATGGTAAGGTTGGAAGGGACCTCAAGGATCATCCAGTTCCAACCCCCTGCCATAGGCAGGGACACCTCCCACTAGCACAGGTCACTCAAGGCCTCGTCCAACCTCCAGGGAGGGAGCAGCCACAACCTCCCTGGGCAACCTGTGCCAGTGTCTCACCACCCTCACTGTAAAGAACTTCCTCCTAACATCCAGTTTCAGTCTCCCCTCTGCCACTTCAAAACTATTGCCCCTTGTCCTGGCATTACAAGACCTTGTCAATAGTCCCTCCCCAGCCTTCCTGTAGGCCTCCTTCAGATCCTGGAAGGCTACTCTAAGGTCTCCTGGAAGCTTTCTCTTCTCCAGGCTGCAGAGCCCAAACTCTCTCAGCCTGTCCTCACAGCAGAGCTGCTGCAGCCCTCTGAGCATCTTTGTGGCCTCCTCTGGACCCACTCCAACACTTCCATGTCCTTCCTGTGCTGGGGGCTCCAGAACTGTACACAGGACTCCAGCTGAAAGGATTAGGGCAGACTAAGACTGTAAATGTGAAGGAAGAAACTCTTCTTTATTTCGTGTGGTACAACACTGGTTCAAAAAAAATGATATAGTGGAACACTTGTGGACAGAAGCACTCTGGCCAATGGTCTGCCTCACTACATTCCTAGGAGTTGTGCTCATTTTTAAACATCTTACTGTGCTTTGTTGGCTGCTGAAGGCTATGCCTTAAAATTTCTAGCAAGACCACGTGCCAGAAGTCAAACAAGAGTTGCTTCTTGCCTTGTGCTTTTTTGGCAGAAATAGTTTTGTATTCTTAATAGCCATTTTATAAACACTTCACTTCCTTCCTGCTGTTTGTTGAAAATGACAGGTTTTGGTTAGTTAAGACTAAAGTGAACAGCCCACCCAGGCATAGCGTCAGAACAAAGGGAAACCCTTGATGAATTTCTTTTATGGTCCACAAAACACCAAATTTTGCACTGACTGAAGGACAGGAAAGCTGATGGCAATTATGAGATGGGTTTAGAAAAGTATTTACTAGTATTATGAGGATTTTAATTGTTCTTCCCCTGCCTTCTTTGTGCAGTGATGTTCACCAATTGGTGACAGATTACTGAGCTTCCTCACTCAGGGCCAGGATCTTTACCACAGCTACTTCCCTATCTTTCTTCCTTCTCCGCTATGGAAATAAGCTTTGCTAGTGCAAGCAGTTTTAGGCTGGTGTAAAACCCCCTGCAGTGAGGTGGGCAGAGGTGTTTGTTCATTCATAAATCATTTTAAGAAGCCTTTGTGTAGGCAAAGCTCTATGATTACATTGACTCCTTTCTTCCTTTCCCCCTTCCTTAAATATGCTGCGGTGAAAATGGGCTGAGTCGTTGCGTTCTTTCTGGCAATAGGTAATTCTCTCCCTGCCAGGATTCCACAGCTCTTGGAATAATTTTCTCTTGCTGACTGGTAGGTAGTGAGGTCATGTCAAGGCAGCATCAGCCTTTGAATGTTACTAGAAAAGTGGGCAGGGGAATAGGAGCAATAAAACCCAATTTCTGCCATGCTGTCTGTGTGCTGATAATTCTTAGTCCTACATCTTCATTTGACATGTGAGCCCTCTTGCCTACCCTCTTGAGGAGAAAAAAACCCAGGCATGTCTCAAAATGGCTTACATTGGCAGAACTGGAAAACACTGTTTATCTGGTCACATATAGGCAAAGAGACTTCTTTAAGTCTCTTTAAAACAAAAAAGTTTTGTCTTAGTAGGTCAAATATGACAGTTTAATTTTCATCTTTGTATCTAATCTTGCACTCATTGCTGTAGCATGTTTGCTAGGTGGCTTATTTTTCCCTTTGGTGTATTAATTTAATGTTTTGAGTTTTATTTCTTTTTGCTTTTCTGGGCTTCCTGCCCTCCAAGAAGCTTTACTCTTACAGAACCTGCATATTTTGCACTGCAAAATCTCTGACGCGCTTCTCTGTAACTCTCTGACATTAAGAGCAAGCACCATTTAAAAAAAACAACCCTTCACTGCTTCCAGAGTCATACCTGCTTTTTGATGTCTTCCTCACTGTTCCTTGATGCTTCACCAGTGGATACAATTCTGAAATTCCCAGTAAACTTAGTTTTCTTATGGTAGACAAATATAACACTTCTTGTTTTTCAACAGCTCTGCAAAGGCAGAAAAATTTGCCTCGTGCTGCCTTCAAAACCAAACAGTTTCTTCAAACTCCATCTGCAAAAGGAGGTAATTAACTTACAACCTCTTCTCAAGCTCCAGCAAGTCTCAGAGTCTAATTGTTCACCTGCATTAAATCTCGCCTACTCTAGATGAATAACATTGCTATTGCATGTCAAGATTAACTTAGTGGTCCTTGCTGTGCAGAAGTTAACTTTCTAGACTAAATATTACAAATAAACCCCTGTGTTGTATAGGAGAAAAGGCAGAATATTGGATTTTGAGAGAAAAAACAAGGACTGGTGACTCCTAGTGTTAACCAAGGAATCTGGATTAGAAAAGTGAACTCCGAAGCCATATTCATTAGAGCTACATTTGGATAGGAAATCTTTACATTCTAAAATACAGGCTCTAAAAAGTTTTTATTATTTTAATTTGTGCAAACATCAGCAGGCAGATAAAAACATCACTCTTGGAAGCAAGCTTATGCTTGAAAAGATTAGCATGGAATGTCAAGTAGTTTAGCACATACATGTTCAGGTGTTTGTGCCTTACTCTTCCCCCCCCGCCCCCCCAAATTTGAGGATTAACCCCCAAAGAGATCATTTAGGTTGGTAATTTTTCCTCAAGGAATTAGAAACAATTGTATGTAATATTTCAGTTTGCTGACAGCTGAAGTTGGCTTCTTTTTGAGAGGATAATGAAACAGATTGAGGCTCAAATCCAATGAGATGAGTTTTTAAGTGATCTCTAATTCTGGCAGCCTTTAGATCTGACTCAGTTTCACTAACTTAGAACTAAGTTCATGATTTTGCTTTCAAGCATAACTGCCCTGTTGTCTCTTGCAGTCTAGAAGATGAGATTTTAAAGATCACATTTCTTTTGAGACCGATTTATGAGCTTTATATGTGTTAGAATTCTTTAAGGACTGCGAGTGTTCTCAGTGCGGGTGCCGAAGGTGGCTGGCAAAATGCAGGCATTTCGCTAAGTGGTTTAGCAACACTAACTTCATAGTCATGGAATGGCTCATGTTGGAAGGGACCTGAGATCATCTACTCTAACCTGCCATGGGCAGGGACACCTCTCAACTAGACTTGGATGTTCCAGACCTCATCCAACATGGCTTTGAACACCCCCAGGGAGGAGGCAGCCACAACCACAATTCCAGAGTCTCACCACCCTCATACTGAAGAACTTCTTCCAAAGATCCAGTCCAAACCTACTCTCCCTCAGCTTCAAACCATTCCCTCTTTTCCTGTCTCTAGATACCCTGATGAAATGTTCCTCTGCAGCCTTCCTTCAGGATCCCTTCAGGTATTGGAAGGCAGCTCTAAGGTCCCTCCAGAGTCTTCTCTAGGCTGAACACCTCCAGCTCCCTCAACCTGTCCTCACAGCAGAGATGTTCCAGCCCTAACTTCCTTGAGTGACCTTCATGCCATGCGGAAGATTCTAGCACAGTGTAATGACTTTGAGCCAGATTCACTTGGCTTCCTAGGAGATCTCTAATAGAATCATAGAATCATTTAGATTGGAAGGGACCTCAAAGCTCATCCAGTTCCAACCTCCTGCTGCAGGAGGGACACCTCCCACTAGAACAGGTCACTCAAGGCCTCATCCAACCTGGCCTTGAACACCTCCAGGGAGGTTGTGGAGCACAGAATCACAGAATATGATCAAAGATCACATTCTGTGATTCTGTGCTCCACAACCTCCCTGGGCAACCTGTGCCAGGAATGTGTTCAAGGCCAGCCGAGAAGAGTGCTCTCAGCATTCCGCTTTGGCCTAACGCCATCCTCTCAGTTCCTCTGCAAAGGCATCTGTGCAGTCTTTCCAGCTGGCCATGTCTTCTCCTTGCCCTGGATGTCTGGAACATCTAGGAGATGGATAGCCTAGACTGGAGCTGTGGAAATGTACAGAAATTAACATGATGAAACTTCATTAAACCTTTATAGAGACTGAGCACTGCCAGTTCTGTATCGTAGTTTACAGTTGCCATCATTCCTCACTGCAAATGAGGACCCAGCATGTCCCTTTCAGTTATTTTCTGATTTATAGTTCTTGATGTGTTGATTTTACTGCTTCTGATCTGAGATTCTCACGAGTACAGAAGCATTATGCAGTAGTGAAGCAAGACTTCTGTTTCAAAAGAACAAACAATTGTGAGCAACAATTGGTTTTACTGTCTTATAAAATGCTGTTCATCACATAGCTCAGCATCTTCCACACACAGAAGCTGCTTTTTTTAAACCATTTTGTTACCATTTTAACCATTTTGTGTAAGGCAGTTCAAATTACACTCTAACAGCTAACTCTTAGACTTCACAGGTCTGTCATGGCGAGGTTTACACAGCAGTGTTAAGGTGCTGCATGATAGTAGCACTCAGATCATAGACTGCTTTGGGCCATCTGATCCAGCTCCCCTGGCAGTGAGCAGGGACATCTTCAACTGGATCAGTTTGCTCAGAGCCCCATCCTACCTGATCATGAATGGTTCCAGGGATGGGGCATTTGCCATCTCTTTGTGTAACCTGTGCCAGTGATTCATCATCCTCACTGCAAAAATGTCTTCCTTACATCTAGTCTGAGTCTCCCTGCTTTTAGTTTAAAACAATCACTCCTTGTCCTGTCACAACAGGCCCTGCTAAAAAGTCTGTCCCCAGCTTTCTTATAAGCCCCTTGTAAGTAGTGAATAATAAAGCCTCCTCAGAGCCTTCTCTTCTCCAGGCTGAGCAGCCCCATCTGTTTGGACATTTCCTCACAGGAGGTGTTCCAGCCTTCTGATCATTTTTGTGGCCCTCTTCTGGACCTGCTTCAATGGGTCTAACATCTTCTCTGTACTGATAACAGAATGGTTAATTGATTCCCATTGACCTCATCCATTCATTTGTGTCACTGAATCATCTCATCACAGTGGTTGTGATTTTACAGCTTCACCAGCATTGATTCTGGTTTCAGGTTGGTGTGCAGCTGCTGGCCTTGGGTTGCAAGCCAGCTAAGGTGGTGTTGTCACAGCACTCTACTTCGCCAGGCAGGGATCTTTGCTCCCTGCCCATGCTCTAGGACAGAATGCGGAGAGGGTGGCTGCACAGTGGCATTTATGTTTACAACTGTCAGCTGTTTTAATTGCAGCTGGTTCTAGTTGTTTAGTTTCACAGGAGCTGGAGTTGTGTGCAGTTGTTAAGCACTCCCCATACACTTCAGTGTTTTCATGAAGCAGGGATCAGCTCAGTACCGCACACAGGGACACACTAACCAAAGTCTTTACCTCACTTTCTGTGATGCTGTCTTCCAAACAGGCCAAACTGAGTTTTATTAAATATCCAAAACTTCCCCAAGACAAGATTCATTGTGTTTGCCAGGGATTGCATCATGTGCCAAGAACTCCAGAGCAGTCCACATGCCAAGACAATTCATTCCTTTATGCACCAGCATGAATGCAGCTCTCAGTGACGTCTGCAATGCTGTGCTGACAGGAAATGTTTTATCAATTGATAGCTTGAGCTGGCCACATGGTACAATATGGTCAACAGAAAACTGGAGAAAACTAATTTACTGTCGCTGCATTTACTGCATTGCTTGTAGTCTGTATCTAAACCCCTTTTCCCCCAGTGTGCCTGCAGACAGCCGAGAGCTGCCTTCGGTTGTTCTCCACTGGCATGGCTCTGTGGGTCAGTTGCTAACGTAATGCTGTATTTGTGTTCCAAGCAGGTGTTGTCATGAGTTCAGTGCTAAAAGCTCCCTCACTAGGAAATTCTGTAGGTGGATTGCAGCAGTTACAGGCCACATTGTAAAATGTCATCTCCCTTAGTCCCAGCAGCACTTCACTGCTCTTTTTCTCCAGTCATTCTGCTGTTAATGCTTTCCCTAATCCAGCCTCTGGCTTGACACCAAGGTTTTTATTTTAAGGGGTTTTATTTATTGTCCTCACTACTTACCAGCTGTCAGGTATTGTTGACATCTCTGCCACCTTTTTTTGTCAGCTTTTCCCATGAGCAGCTTCATGCTGTGTTTGATGTCAGTAGAAGAGGCCTCCTTTGGATAATCTAGAAAAGGAATGAAATGCATAGCTGCAATGAGGCACGTAACTTCCTAGACATTTCCTACAAGAAATGGCTTAGAAATGCAAACCGGAAGCTTCTGTACCCCATTTAGGAGGGGTTCCTGTCATTACTCATCTCTTGTCTTGTTCTGAGTGGATCTGCCTTGTAAAATGAGAATAAAAGCTATGTTTAGGACTGTCATCCTTAGGTACAGTATCTGCCAGAGAGGATACAGCTTTGGGGTCTGTGTAGACAGTTGAGGAAAGAAGAGTTTATGCAAATCCACTAAACCTAAACATGATTTTGTTTTATTTTCATGCTTGATATGATTATCCCCTGTTGACTGTTCCTTGACCCACTAATCAGTCTGAAAAGCTGGTGACATTCCACTTGAGTACTAAGGTGATGGATTAACTTTATTGCTTAGAGATACATTAGGCGTAGCTTGAGAATACTTCTTGTACTTCTGAAGAGTTGTGCTTCAAAGTTTGGCTTTACTAAAGAATTGTTGAATATTGTGGCTTAGCAACCTGACCCAGAAAGGACTCCATCAAAACCTTACATTCTAACTCAGATACAAAACTATTTTATTGCAGGTATTAGTACTGATAATTCAGATCATGTTTGGAAGAAGAGGAGGGTTACAAATTGCAACAGTTGTCTGGTTTAAGTTTCACCTTGAAACATGATCTTATCTTTGGGTTACTTCTAATTCACTGGATTTGGTTTAAAAAGAATGCCCTAAGGAAAAAAAAAAAAAGGCATCTAAGATGCTCTGTATTCAGAATCTCAGCACTCAAGGCTAACACAGTCTTTAAATAGATTCAAAGTGTGTATCACAGCAGAATACTGTGTTGTGTTCTTTCAGGGATGGGAATTAGGGTCACAAGTTTCTGAAGCTGTTAATTTATTCTGAAGTACCTTCTCCTCTCTCTCTCTCTCTGACTGATACAGCAGTTAGCCTTACTTACTGCTTACATATCCAGATTAAAAACCATCTGTAGAGCAAGCAAATAGGACATTGGAGTTATAGTCTCAAAACCACACAACAAAGGACATCTGAATTCCTCTTTCTCATTGCTGCTTGATTGGCTGTATCCCATTCTACATTCCACACTGTTTGAATATTCACCTCAAGTAATTTCCTGTTGTTAATGTCAGTTACTGTAACTTAAGCCTGAGAGTAATTGCTGTGTTTTCTTTTCCAGTACCCTCTTCGAGTAAGTTCCGGTCCCCTGCAGCGCCATCTCCCCTGGCTCTCCGACAACCAGTGAAAGCATTCAGTAACCATGGACCTGGTTCTCTTGCCTCTCCAGAAGCCACACAGCTGACACACAGCAGTTCTTCACCAGGGCCTCTTGCAGCCCAGAGTTCAGGCTTGCCAAGCCCTGCCAGCAGTATTAACAGTACTACTCTTACCAGGCCGGCAGGGACAGCAGGGATGAGGAGTGGTTTGCCCAGACCCAGTGCCCCTTCTGCAGGGGGCATCCCAGTGCCTCGTAGCAAACTTGCACAGCCTGTTCGCAGGTGAGTATGTGACAGGCAGCCTTAGTTTGAGTGAATTTTGGATGGTGTTTGTGCTGCTCCTTCTTTGAATGGGTCCAGAGAAGGGCCTGGAGCACAGCCCTGTGAGGAGAGGCTGAGGGAGCTGGGAGTGTGCAGCCTGCACAAGAGGAGGCTCAGGGCAGACCTCATTGCTCTCTGCAGCTACCTGAAGGGAGGTTGTAGCCAGCTGGGGTTGGGCTCTGCTGCCAGGCACCCAGGGACAGAAGAAGGGGACATAGCCTCAAGCTGTGCCAGGGCAGGTTCAGGCTGGATGTTAGGAAGAAGTTGTTGCCACAGAGAGTGATTGGCATTGGAATGGGCTGGCCAGGGAGGTGGTGGAGTGCCCATCCCTTGAGGTGTTTAAAAGGAGGCTGCATAAGGCACTTAGTGCCATGGGTTAGTTAATTAGAAGGATTAGGTGATAGGTTAGACTCAATGATCCTAGAGGTCTTTTCCAACCTGATTAACTCTGTGATTCCTGCACTCTTACTTTGATTTCAAGTATTCAGAATGGAAATGGAGGCCTCCATGTGATGTATTTTCCTATGCTTCCAAAATAGGTTTAGAAGCAAAACTGAGAAGAAAAGGTGAATGAGAGTGAAGGTGTGAAGGGAAATGAGTAACAGGAGGCACTGAACTAAGTGAATCAGGCGTCCTAGGCTAGGCTAAGAAGGCAGTAACAATTTGTCTGCATACGGTAAACAGTTCTCAAATAGAGCTGAGAAGTGAAAACCCCTTCGTACCACGAAGTGACAGGGTCTGGAGTCAGAACTATTTTCCTCTTGTAATCCACAAGTCAAGCTAGTGGCACCATGGCAAGAGGAGCTTCTCTCTTTGAGCAGCCACAAACTTCAGGAAGGAAGGCACAGGAGAACAGAGGAGGCATCCATAGCATTTCCTAAGCTCTGTAAAAATCACCAGGACAAAACAGTGTTAGCACCCACTTTGTTTGGGTAACAACCACAAGACAGAGGAAGTACTAGCTGGAAAGGCTGCACAGTTTGCCCTCAGGACAATCAGAAGGAAATGGTGCACAGTTTGGAATATGTGCTCTTACTGCCATGCTAAGGTGGGTTTCCACTGAAGGTGGCAAGCAAAAGGCCACTGACATAAAGCATGAGGACAGGCTACAAGAGTTGGGGCTCTTCTGCCTGGAGAAGAGAAGGCTTTGAGGAGACCTTGGCGTGGCCTTCCTGTAGACCCCCTTCAGATACTGGAGGGCTGGGGAGGGACTATTGACAAGGTCTTGTAATGACAGAATGAGGAGGAATGGGTTTAAACTGGCAGAGGGAAGATTTAGACTGGATGTTAAGACGACGTTCTCTGCAGTGAGGGTGGTGAGATACTGGCACAGGTTGCCCAGAGGTTCTGGATGACAGAACCACAGAATGTGATCTTTGATCACATTGGGTGATTCTGTGCTCCACAACCTCCCTAGAGGTGTTCAAGGTCAGGTTGGATGAGGCCTTGAGCAACCTGTTCAAGTGGGAGGTGTCCCTGCCTATGGCAGGGGGTTGGAACAGGATGATCTTTGAGGTGCCTTCCAACCTAAACCATTCTGCAATTCTAAATACTGAGAAGCTCCTTAAACTGAAAGAATGAGCAGTTGGTCCCCAGTGTCATGAAAGAGATAAACCAGACCTAAATAGCAGAGTGGAAGAGTTCCATACTGCAGCAAGTGCTGGGCAGGGCAGTGACAAGTGACTTGTCACAGTACTGACACTGGTTTTGACAGAAACCTCCTAGTAGCTGCCAACTGTGGTTGTCCAAATCACAACTTGTCTTGAAGTGTTTCACTTATTAAACCTCCACAGCTTTTATATTTTGAAGGCTTATGTACATCTTTACTCAAAACCACAATGAATTATTTGTGAATGTCAAGGTGTTGATGTAAGCAAAATGTAATACTCAGAATAAGGATTTCCCTGTTTGTACATCACTGGGAAAATGAAAAGGCCTGGGTTTGGGTGGCAGCAGATTAAGTTTGTGGTCTCACAAGGTGCAGTAGCCAAAAGCAAATATTCCTCTCTTTATGCAGATGGTTTTGTGCCATGATAGTGCAAAGAATACAAGACACAGAACCTAAAGCTGACAGTGCTTTGAGGCTTAAGTGGATTGCAGAGTAGCCAAGGAGTGCAGTGTGTATTTCAGTGATTTATGAAGTCTTTTGGTTCTTCTGTGTTGTAGGTGGAGACTTCAGCAGTTCTGTGTGAAACTGACAAATCTCTCCTCTTTGTTTTAGATCATTACCTGCTCCCAAAACCTATGGCACTGTGAAAGACGAGAGCTGGAAAGATGGCTGCTACTGACCTGCACAGCTTGATGCAGAGTTCCAGTGCTCATGGATGCTTCCTCACCAGGCTCAAAGACAGCTGGAGTACACAAACTGTTCAGATGTGACTTTTGGGATTTGTAGAAATTCCAGACCTCTCTGTCTCTGATTAGCACAAACTGGCAGAGATTTCTAAAGCAGCACTTTAATGACATCTAACATCAGATGGTTGGTGGTCATACAATCACTTCTACATTAAATTGCTCTCAGTTCTTGGAGGGGTTTCTCTTGCTTGCTAAAATGTATCGATATGAGCATTTATGAGTGTGGCCAATGCCTGGGCAGAAACCTAATGAATGCCAAAGAAATGCCCATTTTGAGAAACAGCAAGTGTGACAGTCAGCTGATGCTGTCCAGAGCTTCACTTTCAGCCTGGTTTGGTTGAGCAGCAAGGTGGGTGATTGAAACAAGACTACACTAACGATCAGGGCTAACATTGTGATTGCAGACTGCTGCAGTGCTGTTGGCAGCTGTCTGAGACCCTCCCTGGGACAGTGGTACGTACCTCCTGCAGAACCAGGAGGGACTCTGCCTGGGGGGCCAGGCAGAACAGTGGTAGCCATGGCTTTGGTTAACAGGAGAGGTTTGAATGTAGCAGACACACCAAATGCAATAGTACAGATTGCCTCTTTCCTATGCTGACTGATCAGCTTTACAATGCTCTTACACCTTGGATTGCCAAAAGGGCTCGATATCAGTTGTACAACCTCTGTAACCTTAAAGTTCCTGGCTCAGGAAAGATGGCCTTTGCTATTGTAGCTGCCTTTGTAATTAACACATGGCTCACTACCTGGGGACTCCTTTTTTTTCTCTAGCAGGTTTCCTCACAAAGGAAAGAAGTCCTAACCTTCAGTTGTCCCAATACCACACCACTATGCTTGCAGCCTGGAGCAACCGTAAATGCTGGTAGTTAAGGAGAAGGAAACACAACTATGCACTTGTAACATACAGATTTTAAGGTGATGAGTTGACTCTTGATGCCAAATGATATTCATTTCGGTGATGTTCCATGGTATGAGGAAGTTTTTCTGTATCCTATTTTTTTACTTTCATCCATTTCTTAAATTGGTTTATTTTAAACTGTAAATATTTTTACAGAAGATATTGCCCACGTTAAGTGTGTTGAAACTTGTACTTTGCCTTACATATGTGTATCTTAACATTACTGGTGAGAGAGTATGAAACCTGTTATGTCTGTTTACAAGCTATTAAATTCCTCTTGGTGGCTCTGACTCATTCTGACAACGTTTTGCTCAGAACCTTTAGCCTGTGAACCATCCTTTTCTGTTTTGGGAGCTATCAGGCAAACATTTGTAACTGCAGTTGTATTGGGTGGGAGTAGCTAAACAGAAGGGAATTTGTTTGAAGCTCGTTCAGTATTTTGGATGTACAGTTGATGAAGTAAGAGAATGTGAATGGTAAATCCTTTGTGCAATGACTGCCCAACACTACAGGCTGGCTTGGACGATAGGTAGCCTTCAACCCCGTTAGTATCTTGAGTTTGGAACTGCTGGTGTGTTTTGACTCCCACCACTAAGAGGGTAACTAACCCTGGAATTCTAGCACTTGGATTTGTGGCCAGCATGAGGCACTGGAACAGGTTGCCCAGGGAGGTTGTGGCTGCTCCCTCCCTGGAGGTGTCCAAGGCCAGGTTGGACAAGGCCTTGAGTGACTTGTTCTACTGGGAGGTGTCCCTGCCTATGGCAGGGGGTTGGAACTAGATGATCCTTGAGGTCCCTTCCAACCTTACCATTCTGTGATTCTATGATTTTTTCCTGGATGAAAAGCCATGCAGTACTACTTGACTCGGAAGAAGCCAAATGGGGAGGAGAGGAGCCTAATTTGCATCTCTGACTACTCAAGCGAGCTTGGGGTTGATGAATGGCTTCAGGCTCCAGACTCGGAAGTCAGAGTATCAAATATACTGTAATGCAGTAAAGAAAGAAACTGCCTTGTCCCAGTAGACCAGTACACACCAGTGAGGTTGTAGTGGCTGGTGCCATTTGGCATGGGTGGTGGGTGTCAGTACCTGCTGAGCAGAAGAGGCCTAGGTCAAATGCCAGCAGTCTGGCTCCAGCCCAGCTTTGAACATTTCAGCATTTCACAAAGCAATGCTGCATCTTCAGTCAATAAAAGGTGAATTTTAATGGGTGGGGGTTTATCAAACACTCAACTGACCTTCTGAAAGTCAGTTGAGATGATTTTGGGGGTTTTACCATCAAACTGCTGTGTAGGTTTCCTTAAGTAATTCATCACTTGGGTAAGTTCAGCCTTTTTTAAAAGTTTTCTGAGGATTCTTTGCTATTCTTCCCTGAAATAACAGCAAAGGACTTGCTGAAAAGACCTGTCTGTTTACTTAGAAAAAGCCTTTGTGCATCACCAGTTCATGGAGATCAGGAACTCACAGGGCTCTTTGTTTAGAGATTTACTGCGGAAGTGTGGAGTTATGGATTTGATAAACTAGTGCCTATGATTTACTTAACTTATGTTTGATATTGTAGTAAGGGGTTTATGAATGTGGATTCCTTTTTTTGTGCCAACAGCTCAGAGTTGTTGTATGTGTGAAGGCAGAAGGACTTGTTCTGCTTCCAAAGTTATTTAATTTTTTTTTGTTTGAATGTTTTTGTAAGTGTTTAAAAGTGTTTAAAAAATATATATATATAAAAAATATTCTTACCACAAACTACTTTGCAGACCGTTATTTCTGTAACTAATTGTCTCAAAGCTGTTAAAAATTGAGGATACTGTTTCAGGGCTTTTTATTTTTTGGGCTGGAGGTGGAGTGTGTGTGGTGCTTTTCAAGAACCAAGCTCCCTTTGCTGGATCAACTGACCAACATCAGTTACCCTGCAACACATACACTGAGCACAACCCTGTGGTGGGTGAAATTGGATTTCATGGACAGGCCGAGGTCGGCTTGAGCTGTGCCTCTGCTCTGGAAGGGCCAGAGAATGGGAAGGTCAGAAGGGCCCTCAAGGATCATCCAGTTCCAATCTCCTGCCATAGGCAGAGACACCTCCCACTACCCCCCCTACAGGGCAAGGGAGGGGATTCTCCCCCTTTGCTCTGCTCTCCTCAGACCCCACCTGCAGTCCTGTGTGCAGTTCTGGAGCCCCCAGCACAGGAAGGACATGGAACTGTTGGAGCGGGTCCAGAGGAGGCCACAAAGATGCTGAGAGGGCTGCAGCAGCTCTGCTCTGAGGACAGGCTGAGAGAGTTGGGGCTCTGCAGCCTGGAGAAGAGAAGGCTTCCAGGAGACCTTGGAGTGGCCTTCCAGGATCTGAAGGGGGCTCCAGGAAGGCTGAGGAGAGACTATTGACAAGGTCTTGTAATGGCAAGATGAGGAGGGATGGGTTTAAACTGGCAGAGGGGAGATTGAAAGTGGATGTTAGGAAGAAGTTGTTTGCAGTGAGGGTAGTGAGACACTGGCACAGGTTGCCCAGGGAGGTTGTGCAGCACAGAATCACAGAATGTGATCTTTGATCTGTGATTCTCTGCTCCACAACCTCCCTGGAGATGTTCAAGGCCAAGCGGGATGAGGCCTTGAGGAACCTGTTCTAGTGGGAGGTGTCCCTGCCTATGGCAGGGCGTTGGAACTGGATGAGCTTTGAGGTCCCTTCCAACCTAAACCATTCTATGAACTGTTTGTCCCAACATAGTTCCCTGTATCATAGCTAAGCCCCTGGTTAGCTGACCACCTTGTGCAGAGCTGCTTCACACCTACTGCTGCTCAGCTGTGATTCATGCCTCCTGCCTTCCCAGATCTGCAGTCAGAGAATCATAGAACTGTGTTAGTTTCAAAGCCCTCTAAGACCAAGTCCAACCATCTACCTAGCACCACCGTGGCCACTGACCCATGACCTGAAGTTCCAGTTCTACACATCTCTTTTAAATATTTTCAGGGATGGTGACTCCACCACCTCCCTGAGCAACCTGTTCCAATGCCTGACCACCCTTTCAGTAAAGACTTTTTCCTTGTATCCAGCCTGAACCTTCTCCCTGGCACAACCTGAGGCCATTTCCTCTGACTCTATCACTTGATTATAGGGAGAAGAGACCAACCCCCACATCACTCCAACCTCCTTTCAGATAGTTGCAGAAAGTAGTGAGGTCTCCTTTCAGCATCTTCTATAGACAAAACAGCTCCAGTCCCCCCCAGGCCCTCCTCACCAGAGCTGTTCTCCAGTTGAGTACCACTTGCCCCACATCCCTTCAGGAAAACAGAGCAGTGTCATCATCAGAGGAAGTTAATAGCTTCTCTTTTAGTAGGTTTCTGTAACTCTTCTCTCTTCTATATTAAGCAATTGCTCTTGCTCTTCTATATTAAGCAATTACTTATAATTAGGACCAGAATCAAGACAGAAAACACTGTTTCTGCAGTTGTGTTCTTTTGAGGGAAGGGACACTAAGCTGTATGGTACAACACCAAGCTGTGTGGTGCAGCTGACAGCTGGAGGGCAGGGATGGCATCCAGAGGGACCTGGACAGGCTGCAGAGGTGGGCACAAGCCAACCTCAGGAGGTTCAACAAGACCAAGGGCAAGGTCCTGCAGCTGGGTCGAGGCAATGCCAAGCACTAATGCAGGCTGGGCACAGCCTGGCTGGAGAGCAGCCTGAGGAGAGGGACTTGGGGGTGCTGGTGGAGGAGAAGCTCAGCATGAGCCAGCAGCGTACACTTGCAGCACAGAGAGCAACCAGAGCCTGGGCTGCATCAGGAGAAGTGTGGGCAGCAGGGTGAGGGAGGTGATCCTGCTCCTCTGCTCCACTCTGCTGAGACCCCACCTGGAGTACTGCATCCAGTGCTGGAGCCCCTGGGACAAGAGGGATGTGGAGATNTTTTAGGCTATCAGGTAGTGACAGGACTTGGAGGGGGTGGGGGAATGGAACCAAGCTAGAAATGGGGAGATTGAGACTGGAGGTTAAGGAAGAAGTTGTTGAGCATGAGAGTGGTGAGAGCCTGGCAGGGGTTGCCCAGGGAGGTGGTGGAAGCCTCATCCCTGGAGGTGTTTAAGGCCAGGCTGGATGAGGCTCTGGCCAGTCTGATCTAGTGTGAGGTGTCCCTGCCCATGGCTGGTGGTTGGAACTGGATGATCCTTGTGGTCCCTTCCAACCCTGACTGATTCTGTGATTCTATGATGGAGCACCTTTGGGGGTTCTACAGAACGTGGCTGAACCCAGTGATGAGAAATGACTGTCTGAGGAAGCAGAATGGTGAGTGAGGAAGCAGAGGGGTGAGGATCTTGGCATGGCTGCAGAGCACCGAGTTTTTCATTGTTAAAACTTAACCTTTTACTCCAAACCTTTCTGAGAAAGAAAAACAGATGAAGAAAGCAAATCCGATGGCACTTTGGGTTTTAGTTTTGCTCTTCAGCTGTAAGGACAGGAGTGAAGTCGCGGAGGGGGGTGGTGGTGTGTGTTTAAAATGTTTGATTTTTAAGTAAACGAGGTGCGATGTGAGGCGGCTTTGATTTAACACCCGAACCACGCTGCGGCTCTTGTGTCTGTGCTGCGGTACGAGGCTGACACCTACGGGCAGCTGTGTCAGGAAGCTGAGACGAGGACGGGCAGGAGGGTTGGCAGGGGGTTGGAACTAGATAATCTTTGAGGTCCCTTCCAACCTAACCATTCTATGAGCCTATGAGTGGAATATTTGTGGCAAGGAGGCGGCTGCCTGCCTGAAGAGTCACAGGGCTGAAGGGAGCAGATTCCATCAGACTCCCTCTCCACAGGACTGGTTTAATGTAGTGTTTTAACCCCCTGAGTTTTCTCACACAGCTGCACCTTGTCACTGGCCTCTGCTGTGCCTGCAGGGTACAAAATGTGACTCCGATGATTAATCTGCAGCATCTCAGCAGGGTTTAAAAGCAGCAAAGTGATATTTAATTTGGAGCATCATCCACATCTGTTAAATGTAAACATATAACCTGTGGATTGTTAAGAAAAAATAATTCTTTTTGGGTTTTTTTAGCTGACAAAGCTGGAAAGGATCAGAGTCTCTGTGAGACACAAGAGAGACACTTCTGTCACCAGGCTTAAGACTAAACAAAAAGATGCTTCTAATGCCATCAGTATAAGCATGGCTGATAATGTAGAGCCAGTTTCCCTTGGAAAATTATTGTCATACCTCCTATAGATAAAGCTAAAAGAGAATGGTTTGTGATGCTTTTTCCCCCAGAGTGTCCAGCTCACCTTGCCTCACAAAATAAGCATATTAGGGATGGGTGGCACATGCCTGCCTGACAAGGTGGCTCTGTGGTCCCTCCCTCACTGTTCCTTGGCTTCTGGTTGTCATGGTGCAACACACAGCATACAAACTCTGAAGTCTTCTGCTCTCCGTTGGCTTCACAGAACCACAGAATATTAGGGGTTGGAAGGGACCTCCAAAGATCATCCAGGCCAACCCCACCTGCCAGGGCTTGCCATGATTTTCTTGGCACTGCAGCCTTTCACAGCTCTGTCTGTGAGAGGCTGTTTAAAAACCTTCCTAGGACAAAACACTTGGTCCACTGTCAGACAAACTACTTCCTCCACCCACCCCCAGCACATGGGTTCAAGAATCACAGAATGTTAGGGGTTGGAAAGGACCTCCAGAGATCATAGAATCCTAGAATGGTAAGGCTGGAAAGGACCTCAAGGATCATCTAATCCCAAACCCCTGCCATAAGCAGGGACACCTCCCACTAGTACAGGTCACTCAAGGCCTCCTCCAACCTGGCCTTGAACACCTCCAAGCAGGGAGCAGCCACAACCTCCCTGGGCAACCTGTGCCAGTGTCTCACCACCCTCACGGCAAACAACTTCCTCCTAACATCCACTTTCAATCTCCCCTCTGTCAGTTCAAACCCATGGTCCCTTGTCCTGTCATTACAAGCCCTTGTCAATAGTCCCTCCCCAGCCTTCCTGGAGCCCCCTTCAGATCCTGGAAGGCCACTCCAAGGTCTCCTGGAAGCCTTCTCTTCTCCAGGCTGCAGAGCCCCAACTCTCTCAGCCTGTCCTCACAGCAGAGCTGCTGCAGCCCTCTCAGCATCTTGGTGGCCTCCTCTGGACTGGCTCCAACACTTCCATGTCCTTCCTGTGCTGGGGGCTCTTGAACTGTACACGGTAAAGTGTCTACATAGTAAAGATCATCCAGTCCGACCTCCCAGACAAAGCAGGATCACCTAGGGCAGATCACACAGGAATACAACCAGGCAGGCTTTGAAAGTCTCTAGAGAAGAAGACTCCACAATCTCTCTGGGCAGCCTGTGCCAGGGTTCTGGCACCCTCACAGGAAAAAAAATCCTCCTCATGTTTCCACGGAACTTCCTATGCCTCAGCTTCTACCCAGTGCCCCTTGTGCTGGCATTGGGCATCACCCAGCAGAGCCTGGCTCCAGCCTCCTGGCACTCACCCTGCACATATTGTTATCCATTGCTGAGGTCACCTCTTAGGCTCCTCCTCTCTCAGCAGCACAGCCTCAGCTCCCTCAGGCTCTCCTCCTAACAGAGCTGTTCGATTCCCTGCAGCATCTTTGTGGCTCTGTGCTGGACTCTCTCCAGCACTTCTATGTCCCTCTTGTACTGGATGGCCCAGAACTGGACACTGCATTCCAGATGTGGCCTCAGCAGGGCAGAGTAGAGGGGCAGGAGAGCCTTTCTCCATCTACTAGCCACAGCCCAATACATCCCAGAACGGCACTGGCCCTCCTGGCCATGAGAGCGCATTGCTGGCTCAGGGTTAATCCAGCCCCTTCATCTCACAGCCTTTGCTGGGCTTCAGATGGGTGCCAGAATGCTGACAGGAGAAAGTCCTGCTGGACCAAGCCTTGGATGACAAGGAGTTTGATTTGCAGCCCTTGCAAGGCTGTGGGTAAGGCCAGCAGCACTGCTGGCTGATTGCATCTGATGCATGCCAAGTTAAAAGCACTACATCATCTCCCTTCCAGCAGAGCTGTTTGTCTTAATGAAGATCAGCAGGACAGGAATATCTTGTGCCATCTTAAATATGTCCTTCTCACTCTCCTCCTTTAGAAATGAAATTGTACTGAGGCACACGCTGCCACATGTCTCCCTGCTCAAAGGAAAGGGAGGTGAGGGGAGATCTGGCAAGCCCTCTGCTCTTCACTGTCTGCCTCAGCTGCTGTCTTACCCTCTAATTTCTCAGTCCTACAGTTGTCCATTTACCCTACATTACTCTGCATTTACTCACCAGCCATGGAGCCCAGAGCAAGGTTATATTGTTCTGCTCTTCCATTCCCCACTGGGCTAATGTAGACACACAAAACCACACTTAATGCTGCTTCAGCTGACCTGTCCTCAAAGCAGCTATGAAAACCTTGTCCTGATTCTTGTCCTGTTAAAGCCACCCTTGGATGTCAATGGCAGCAATATGGCATCACCCCCATCACTCACCAGAGGAGCCCTCCCTGCCCATGCTGGCCAGAACCAGCAGCCACACAATGCCCCTGCCCCCACCCAACCACCCCCCACCAGAGCACAGGCAGCAGGGCCACAGCTGCTACCCCAGCACTTCTTGCTGAGGCAGCAGCTGCAAAGGCACAGCAGCCACTGTTAACATCATGCACCTGCCCTCCCAGGTTGCTGGTGTTGTGGGCTCAGCACATACAGGCCTCCTGAATACAAGTGAGATGAAAAATCACTACTGTGCAAGAGGAGGCTATGGGGGACCCTCATTCAGACCCCTGCTCTGCCATGCACTTTTAAGGACACCTCATGTATTTTCCTGAGGCTCAGCTCATCATCCCTGAAGTAAGTTCCAGGCTTCATCACTCATGTACTGGGAGCAAGGGGCAGGTGGGCTGCTATTCGGAGAAAGGGTCAGGCAGTCAGTTCAGATCTTGTCTGACACAGTGGAGTAAGTTAAGAACTGAAACTTGGCTGACCTCAGTTTATGAGCCCAAATGTCAGAGAGCAGATAATGTCTACTGCAAATGTCAGAGCCCAGGGATTATTCTTTTCCCTTTCGAAAAGAAGAACAGCGCAGCACAGGCTCAGTTGCTGTGTTCCTGCTGCCATTCACACAGGCTCAGCCCCACTGGGTGTGGATGGCAGCACTCAGCTACACAAACATGCTGTGGGAATATTGAAAGGGACTTGCTTCAAGGCATGAGTGGTAAAGCAGCCAAGCTCAGCTCAGCCCTCTCCTGTACCACTGAAAGTGTTTTCAAGCAACAGAACCACTGAAACACAGAATGAACCAGGTTGGAAAACTAGGACTCTGAGCTCATCCAGTCCAACCTATTACCTAACCCTTCTTATTAACTAACCCATGGCACTAAGTGCCTCATGCAGCCTCCTCTTAAACACCTCCAGGGATGGGCACTCCACCACCTCCCTGGCCAGCCCATTCCAACGCCAGTCATTCACTCTGGCAAGAACTTCTTCCTAACATCCAGCCTGAACCTGCCCTGGCACAGCTTGAGGCTGTGTCCCCTTCTTCTGTCCCTGGGTGCCTGGCAGCAGAGCCCAACCCCAGCTGGCTACAACCTCCCTTCAGGTAGCTGCAGAGAGCAATGAGCTCTGCCCTGAGCCTCCTCTTCTGCAGGCTGCACACCCCCAGCTCCCTCAGCCTCTCCTCACAGGGCTGTGCTCCAGGGCCCTCCCCAGCCTTGCTGCCCTTCTCTGGGCACCTTCCAGCACCTCAACATCTCTCTTGAA
>VWYK01100227.1:0-17830 GCA_013399775.1 Semnornis frantzii
AGTTTTCCTTGTCTGAGCAGAGTGACTGCACAAAACACCACTGTGACACAGCTCAGTGTTGTGGGCTTTGGGGGTATGAATGAAGTAAATATAGGAAAACTTAATAAGGAGCCTTCTTCCAACAAAGTGGCTTAGATTCCTGTCTGTCAGAACTTACTGGTTTTTAGGGGCTAGACCAGTTTTGATCAATCTTCCTGACCCTAGAAACTGCACCCCAAAGATTTTCACCTGGCAGCCAGCCAGTCAGATACTACACAGCAGCAAACTGTGCTGAGGAAAAATGCTGGGAATGGCTCACTGGCAAGCAAAGTAATGTGATTTGGGGCAGAGTCCAGGCTCCACTGGGAAAAGACATTTAACTGAGCTTGAAACTACCAGGATAAACCACTGACGTTGCCACAGTCTTGTGTATCCTGATGGGAGGTCTTGGTTGCCCATCATCTCAGTGCCAACACAGTTCCTCTCCCACATGAGATACAGAACCTGCCCATGCCAGATGTTTTCTAGCCACTTTGAGCTCGAATTTAGAGATGAAGGACTTTGTGCTTGAAGAGCAATTGAAAAGAAAAAAGGAAATTAGAACATCACACATCCTCATCGTTCTGGCCTGGGTGCCCAAAAGACCTTTCAGAACAGTCTCCTACTTATCCTGCAATCCAGAAGGATTGAAATAAGCAAAAGTGAGAACTCTTAGTATGAAATATTACTGATGTTCTTACCAGCTGAAGATCTAACCACCTTCACATAAAGCATCAGGTTGGTGCCAGAAAAAGATCTTTCAGAACAGTCTTCTAACTATCCTCCCACTACTGGGTCAAATCCAGAAGGATTGAAATAAGCAAAAGTGAGAACTCTTAGTATAGAATATTACTGATGTACTTGTTCTTGCCAGCTGAAGATCCAACCACCTTCACATAAAACATCAGGTAGGTGCCAGAAAGCCATCTCAGACCTGCCCTTTTTGCACATGGAAAAGTTTCCCCTTTGTTCTGCTGTAAGGCTTCTAGAAGACTCTGCTGAAAATTTGAGTCACTTGGAAGAGGAGCTAGAAAATTCCAACACATCTCCCTTTAAGAAAAAGCCATCAGGCTGAGTTACTGGGTTTTGGTAGAACAATCTGTAACAATGCCATGTTTAAAGTTTCATTAAAATGTGTTCCTTTAAACACAGGCTTATATCTGCCTTCCAGAGAGCAATTACTGGAACTATAATGTGACTCTTGTGGTCAGAAGTGACATGCACAATGCAGGGAGGCTTTTGAATTTTTAAATCAGTAAGAGCAGCCACAGAGAATATATTTCAAATTTCACCATCAAGGCACAGGGAGATGTGTGCTGAGGACAGCTCTCTACTTTGTATTTCACTTGGAGCTTTGAATCTTGTCCTGCTTCCTAAGCCTTAGTTCGCTGCTGCAAAGAAGCTGCCCAGCCCACGAGGCCACCTGGCAATAAAAGTGCTCCAGAGTTCTCTGGAGAAGTAGACTTTTGGAGATGGTGGGGCTGGTTTTTGTTGTTCATTGCCTTGCTTAGATACCTGTTTCCCCAGAACACCTAGAAATGTGTATGCTGACTGCTGTCCCAGCTCATAGGACACAGCAGCAACTCTGTCACCCTTGGCTAGCTCTTGAGAAGCAACCTGACCAGCTAGGTGTAGCTTACAGCTTCTCTGAACTCACCTGGCAAGCTAGGAAAACTCTTTGAAGTTCTCCACACAATTTAGAGTAGGAAATTTGAAAACTGAAATAGTTTATCACCAGAACATCTCCCCTCTAATCATCACTGAGCATACTGAGGTCTTTTAAAAGCCCTTCTGCTGCTTAGGGTTCAAAACAATCGAAGCTTCCTTAGAAAAACTCCATCTTCCATCAAATAAAAGAAATGGTAAGTAATGAACCTTTTGAACAGGCTGCTCTGTTTCTTCTGTTTCTGTTGCTCTTTTTTTCTCTCTCTTAACTTTATCCATAAGTCTTGTTCTTCTTTGTCTTTCCAGTGATGCAAATCCTCTCTTCTATTTTCTGAACCTGTTCGAATAAGTAATTAACTAGCAGAGGCTTTGAGACCAAAATAAATGTCTTCTGGGCCTCAATGGGAGCTATGCTTGCTCTAATTCTCTGTTTAAAAACAACACCACTATTTCTGGCAAAATGGTGCTTAACCAGCTCCTTTTGGTACAAAGAAAAAAGAAATAAAATTAAAATCCATCAACTCTGACCAGCAATGAAGCAGGAGGCTCTCAGCTTCCAGCAAGTAGGCAACAGTGCAGCACCTAACATGTGTGTCCTGTCCTTGCCAGCCAGCAGCTCAGAAAAGAACCCCAACAACACAAGGGTAGCTCTTTAGGCTGAATTTTGCTTCTGTAAGAATTTGATTGCAACTCATCTGGTTGCAGGTATCAACCTTGCCTCATTCATCCCAACCCCACTAAGCCTTCCTTTCAGTAGGCAACTTTGGAAGCTGCAAATTGACCTCAACTAATGCGAACAAGAAGCTGGTGCTGAAGGAAGAGCTGCTTCTCCCCTCCAGCTCTTTAGCACAAGCCACCTCTGTGGAGTTTTAGAGCTGATAAAATTAAAAATCACCACCAGAATGTCATTCCTGTTCTTCCAGCTGTTGCCCAAGGTGGGATCCATACAAATAGTTTGCAAGGCAACATTCTACTTTTTTCCCCCCAATAATTGAAATGTATCTTAGTGTATCTCCTATGAACATTTTCATATTCACAGCTTTCAACCACACAGGCCAATGGGAACAGTTTTCTTTTGATTAGAGAACACAGAATCACAGAATCATAGAATGGTAAGGTTGGAAGGGACCTCAAAGCTCAGCCATAGGCAGGGACCCCTCCCACTAGCACAGGGCACTCAAGGCCTCCTCCAATCTGGCCTTAAACCCCTCCAGGGAGGGAGCAGCCACAACCTCCCTGGGCAACCTGTGCCAGTGTCTCACCACTCTCACTGCAGACAACTACATCTTAACATCCAGTTTCAATCTCCCCTCTGCCAGTTCAAACCCATTGCCCCTTGTCCTGGCATTGCAAGACCTTGTCAATAGTCCCTCCCCAGCCTTCCTGTAGCCCTCTTCAGATCCTGGAAGGCTACTCTAAGGTCTCCTGGAAGCCTTCTCTTTCTCTACCTTTTGTCACTGCATGTTATGCTCAAAGAGTTTGATAGTTTTCTGTCATCATTTATATGCTGTGCTGGTTTTGGAGATACCCTTTTCTGAAGTAGTCCCATTCTGTCCACACTTAAGCTTTCACTTAACTCCTCCTCAACTCTCAAACATTTGGGCTGGCAAACTGACAAAATTACTGTGTAAATTCAGAGGGAAAAGAGTCTGTTGTGCACAGCTGAAGAATATATGCATAGAATATATGGGATAGATACCAAATAGTTTTTCTGAGGGACAATCATTTGTTTATCTGTTTAGTTTATTGGTTTTGCCACCCTCCTGTTCAGACAAATCACCTGCAGACCATGGATGGTACAGGGCTATGTGTAGCTGAGCTGTGGTTAAGGATAAAGCAGAACCCACCCTCCTGTGCTGGCTGCATCACAAATCTGTCCTACTATGCAAATAAGATGTGATTTGAATGATTTTTTTTTTCCCTGGGAATTGTTTTGACTTCCATTATTTTTCCTAGCTGATCTCCTTAGGTTAAAAACCTGATTCAGAAATGACTTAAAAGACTGACAGAGTGAAAAAGTATTTCATGGATACTGCAGGATTTCTCCCAAGAAGTATATGACATTTTGATAAAGGAGGCTTTTGTTCCTTCAGCTGACCTTGTGAAGTGGTCCTTCACTGATTCTGTGCTTTGAAATCAATGCTACCCCAAGAGCCTTTCTGAGACCATGGTGGAAGACCTGTGCTTAGGTAGGATAGGGTTGTAAAGAGTAAGATCATAGAATCATAGAATTGTCAGGGCTGGAAGGGAGCACAAGGATCATCTAGTTCCAACCCCTCTGACATGGGCAGAGACACGTCACACTAGATCAGGTTGCTCAGAGCCACATCCAGCCTGGCTTTAAAGACCTCCAGGGATGGGGCTTCCACTACCTCCCTGGGCAACCCGTTCACAGGCTCATACAATGTCAGGGACTGGAAGGTATCCAAAGGGATCATTGAGTCCAACCTCCTGCCAGAGCAGGATCATAGAATCTAGCTCAAGTCACAGAGGAACACATCCAGACAGGCCTTGAAAGTCTCCAGAGATTGAGACTCCACAGCCTTTCTGGGGAGCCTGTTCCAGTGCTCCATGACCCTTACAGTAAAGAAGTTCCCCCTTGCGTTGAGCTGAAACCTCCTGTGCTGCAGTTTATATCTATTGCTCCTTGTCCTATCCCGGGGAGCAAGTGAGCAGAGCCTGTCCTGTCCCCCCAACCCCCAGCCCTCAGACAGTTATAAACATTGATTCAGTCCCCTCTCAGTCTTCTCCAGACTAAGCAGCCCCAAATCCCTCAGCCTCTCNCTGACATCCTAAAAAGCTCCTCCCCAGCTTTCCTGTAGGCTCCCTTCAGATACTGGAAGGCCACAATAAGGTCTCCTCTGAGCCTTCTCTTCTCCATACTCAACAGCCCCAACTCCCTCAGTCTGTCTCCAGAGCAGAGCAGCTCCAGCCTTCTGAGTATCCTTGTGGCCCTTCTCTGGACACATTCCAGCATGTCCAAATCTTTCTTGTAATAGGGGTTCCACAGCTGGATGCAGTTGGGTGGATGAATGGATGGATGGATGGATGGATGGATACATACTGTGATAATTCAGACTTAGCATCCCTTTCCTGCACTGTTACTCAGGTCTAGACCTTTTGGTTGTTCTGCTCCCCTGACTCTGGGCTTTAGAAAGTGCAGTACCATTTCACAGAATCACAGAATTAAGCAGGTTGGAAAAGACCCTTGAGATCATCAAGTCCAACCTATCACCTAACTTTTCTAATTACCTAAACCATGACACCAAGTGCCTCATCCAGTCTCCACTACTTTTAAGCTGTAGCACCTTCTGCTGAGCACTAGGCAAGCACTAAGCAGATTCACTCTGAACTTTCGGGATGCCAGTGATGATTGCTTCAGTGGGGTGTATCATTCACACTGTGGGCAGAGAGGATCCCAGGAGGACTGAGTTGTTGTTGTCCTTCCTCCCCTCTTCACATGTAAAGCCTCAGACAGTGAATTGTCTGATGTGCACACGTTTTGAGACAGTAAAAACAACTCTTCATCATCACACACAGAGCTTTCTGTCACTTGGGTGTGTTCTTAGTCAACACACAGCTTTAGATGGGTTGTTCACTTCCTGAGTTTTCCCTTTCCCATTATCCCCCAATGTTTGGTTCTCACTCCAGCAATGCTCCCACCAACAGCAGTGCCAGGTACAGCTGCAGGGCAAGGACCAATAGCTGAGATCTTAGTACAAGACAAATTCATTAGACAAACTAAATAATTCAGGCACATTTGAAAAGCAAATGAATGTAGAGGTGTTCCCTTATGATTATTGCACACATAGATTGTTCTTTAAGAGGGAAAACATAAATTAATAAAGGCCAGAGTGTCTTTAATGACAATATTAGTGGCTGCCCTGTGGCTATTAAGACCTGCACTCATTGTAAACCATATTGATTTTTCCATTGGATAAAATCCTCTGGTTAAATTGTTACTTGCAACTCTAATCCAGACTGGCTGTGTTGGTCATTTTCATTATAAAACGTGGTCAGAAAGTTTTTTTTCGTGGATACTCTGACCACATGTTTTCAGGAAGACCCCTTGGCAGCATCAGGGAGAAGAGTCAGATGCGAGCTACAAGCACAGTAGTCTCTGCTCTTGGGAAGGTGATGGTGTTATTGATTGATGGAATGAGTTACAGCCTCTTTGGAGGAGTGTGTGAATTCTGTGAGGCAGACCCCATGTATTCATCACAAATTTCATGGCCTAGCTTTTCAAAACTTATTCACACACTGAATGGTAGGTGTCAGAAAGTGTCTAGGGATGCCATCATTACCACCACTGCCTGTAGGAAGGCTCTGAAGAGTACCTCAAAGATTGCTTACTGAGAAAATTCCAAAGCTTGGCATTGAAGAATGTTTTTGATGGGCAGGGCATGTGGATGGAAGGGATTTTCAGATCATTTTGAAGACTGGGAGCAGCTGCTGAATTCTTATCATAAATCATTATGAACCAAACTTGTTGATAGAATAATTTTGGTTGGGAACAACCTTTGAGGTCAAGTCCAACCATTAAACTAACACTGCCAAGTCACCACTAAACCATGGTCCCTAAATACTCCATCTATATATCTTTTCAACACCTTCAGGCATGATGACTCCACCATTTCCCTGGGCAGCCTGTTTCAGGGCTTGACAACTTTTCCAAGTGAAGAAATCTTCCCTAATTTCCAACCTAAACCTACTTTGGTACAATCTGAGGCCATTCCTTCTTATTCTACTGCTAGTTAATCGGGAGAACAGACTGCCCCATACCTCACTACAACCTTCTTTCAGGTAGTTGTAGAGACTGATTAAATTGGTGAGTTTCCTCTGTTCTCCATTCACAAGGACTTGTCCTAGGAAGATGACCAGAAATGATTTTTTTTTTTTACCCTGTCACCAAGCCATGCTCATTTGGCATCCAGTTCAGTAAGTCTGGCTTGTTGTGCAGTCAATCTTACTTGAAAGTCCTCTCTTCATAGACCTGTTCAACCAAGATGTATAACCACAGCCTGGGAACATTTCCCTGGTCATCCTGAGGCTTCCCTCTCTGTTGCAAGATGAGGAATGTGATTGTGGCATTCCTCTAAGTGAGGCTCCTCCTCAACCTTCACATGAAGTATTTCATTTTAAGACTGCTGGTGCTTGTGCCTCATGCACTGTGAGAATTCACTGCGTTGGCAAATGTCTGACCCAGTGAACGTTCACATGAGTGCTTTCACAGGGTTCAGCCAAAACCTTCTGAAAGGGTCTGACCTCCTGTAAGAGGAGAGCTTCAGTCTTGGCAGCTTGCTGCTTTATTTGGGAGGAAATGGTCAGTCAAGACTGACAAGGTTTGTTCTGCCTGCCCTTGGCCCTGAGGTTTTTTTTTTTTTTTCCCCTTGGAAGAGCTAAATGGAGGAAGTTAACTTTGTAGAGATTTAAATGTATATATGGAGGACTTGAATGACTGTTCATAGAAGATGAGAAAATACAAGAGAATCAGCAAAACGTGGATGCCAAAAGCTTTTTCCATCTTCTCCATAACCCACTGACACCTGTACATAACAAGTTTGGTTAGGTGTGCTGGTTTGAAGCTAATTGCAATATTTTAATGAAAAGAATTAGATTATAGGCTGTGAAAAGCAAACAGTGGTGATGTCTGCTTCACTCATAGGCTTGCTGAGATGTATAAGAAGAAGGACATGAACATAGATAAGGCAGAGAGTCTCTCTCTCTGGGAGCTGCTGTGTCTTCTGGCCTTTCTGATTTGTAACCCAACTAACCACTCTGCTTCTAAGCCCCCTTGCCCATCCTCCAAACTCACCTTGCACATCAGCCAGACCCTGGGGTAAGGCAGAGGGGTGGAAAGAAGGTGGAAGGGTGGTTGGGAGCCCCTCCTGGGGCTCTGGGAGGAGTATTGTGTTTCTATATTACCTTTAACCTGTATATTTCTGTCTATTGTGTATATATCTGTTTGCACATTGTGCTAAGCTGTAAATAGAGCTTCAGTGCTTAACTTCCAGCTGGCTGAGTCTAGTCTGGGTGATTTTCATAGAGTGGAGGGGCAGGTAACTCCCAAACCATTACATTATGTTTGAGTGAGTCAGAACAACACAATTTATGATGGTTGCTCTAAAGTCACCCTAAAATGCTAAGTGAAATACTTCTGCTTTCTGTGTATCACCATCTGCTACCAACCATAGAGAATTTGACACACAACCTGGGTTCCACTCATCCTGCTTCAACATCAGTCTAAGTCCAAAGATTTCTCCCAGCTCAATATTCTCTGACTGAGGTCTTCAAACCCTTTCCTTCACTGCAGAAGGAGGAAAGAAACCAAAGCCAAGAGTTGTGGGAAAGAATTTGGCCCTAACTGGACTCTGTGTATGTGCAATAACCTGCTTCCTGAAACAATATTTTTCCTGTGAGTATTTCACTGCATATCTAATGTTACGACACAGTGCAAGTATGTGGTACCCTCTGGGCACACAGGAGTGTCCTATGGGACTCAAGGCACATCTCACAAGGCAGTGATTTATTCTCTTGCACAGGAATGCCAAAGGAAAAAAAAAAAAGCCTGAGATACCATGAAATCCATTACACTGAAGGAAAAGTTAGAGCTTTCAGCAGCCATTGTAGTAACTGAGGTGTTCTGCTTACAAGTTGTGTTTGCAAGTGAGGCACACAAGGGAGGACAGAACACTGTCGGGTCTTCAGAGCAACTCCAAGGCATTTCACTAGGAGTATGAGAATCCTTTCCTCATCTCTGCAACTTAATACTTCATTTCTTTCTCCTCCTCTTTTCTGTCTTTGAAGGGCTGAGGAACTCCAGGACAGGATTAAGCATTTCAGCTTTTTTGGGGGGCAAGCTCTCAGCAGTTTCTTTCTAGAGCCACTTCTTACCTTTCAAGAATGTAGCCTGATATTGCCTGAACCTCTTTATTCCTGTTTAGGAGCAGAACAATAGTGTGTGGTTTGGCCTGGGACTGGGGCAAAGAGTGTGAGAGTGACTTGTAGAGTCAAAAAATACCTATTCTCTTAAGTCCTGTTTCAACCACCCATGTCAACATCATGCCCACATAGGCCAGATATAGTGGCAGAAGAATCTGGTCCTGTGGTTCCAGTCCCTCCTTTCTCTCTCACTTCTCAAATCACTCAGTCATGTAGTCAGATTTTTAAAAGTATTTTAATAGTATTTAAAGAGAATTGCAGAACCTTAGAGGTTGGAAGGCACCTCCAGAGATCACCCAGCCCAAACCCCCTGCCAAGGCAGGATCGCCCAGGGTAGTCTGCACTGGAATGCATCCAGGCAGGTTTTGAAAGTCTGTGGAGAAGGAGACTCCACAACCTCTCTGGGCAGCCTGCTCCAGTGCTCTGCCACCTTCACTGTGAAGAAGTTTCTCCTTATTTTGAGGTGAAACCTTCCTTGTTCCCATTTGTATTCACTGTTTCTTGTCTTATTGCTACAGACCACTGAAAAGAGCTTGGCCCCAGCCACTTGGCACTCACCCCTCAGATATTTATAGGCATTGATCAGATCTCTCAGTCCTTTCTTCTCCAGACTGAATAGCCCCAGATTTCTCAGTCTCTCTTCATAGGGGAGATGCTCAAGTCCCCCACTCATCCTTGTGACTCTGCCGGACTCTTTCCAGCAGGTCCCTGTCTCTCCTGAACTAAGAAGCCCAAAACTGGACACAATATTCCAGGTGTGGTCTCACTAGGGCAGAGTAGGGGGGGAGAAGAGTCTTCCTAGCCCTGCTGGCCACACTTATCCTGATGCACTGCAGGATGCCATTGGCCCTCTTGGCCACAAGGGCACATTGCTGGCCCAATTAAGCAATCTCCCATTTAAGATGCCTAACTGCTTTTGAAACTTTAGAAATTAAATCAAGATTCCTTACCCCAATAGCTGCTGGGGTGGAGGGGTGTCATGCATGGTACTTTGGCAGGCATGCAAATCCTACAGCAGCAGAGGTCTTGTAGGTCTTAAAAAACAAGCTGCAGAGTGACTTTTGATGCTCTTACAGAGCTTGCCTGGCAGAGGGAGAAATGGGAATTAATATATAAAGGAAGTCAGGAAGAGCTTCTGGAGAGATTGCTGAGCAGAGATATCTTTGTTGATAAATTCTTCATGTCAAACACCGACAAGCTTTAACAAAAAAAAAAAGGGGGGGGGGGGGGGGGGGTGGCAAGAGGGCTGCAATTGTGATATCCTGGTCAGGGTACACTGCCCTTAGGGAAGCTGCTACTTAATGACTGAATTAATTAACGAGGAATTGTTTTACGTGTTACAGGTTTTAAACCAGCCCCCCCTGCCCCAATTTTTCCCTGTCTGCTGATCTTTTGGCAGCAGTGTGAACAAAGAAGCCATTTGCCAATGCTTTGTTAACCTGTTACTCTCACCGAGCACTTAGGTGGAAGGCAGGGCCCTGCCTGTGCTACAGCTGGGAGGGATGTCTCCTCCTGTTAGATGCTCTGCAATCACCGTGTAGGAAAGTGTAAAACAGGGACCTTCAGAATCTGTGAGAGCAGTTTGGGAGCATTAGAACCACTTCTTCCTAAGCTTGTCTACAAGGTTCGTGCTGCAGCACTGTGGGCACGGTTCTGAGGAGCTGAACGCAGCTCCCTGCTCCATGTCATACTTTTAGAACACCTTGGAAATGTGATTGCTGGTGCATAATTGATATCACAGGGTGGTGGGTTTTTTTTTTTTTTTGTTTTTGTTTTTTTTTTTTTTTTGTTGTTTCCCTTAAGTAACTTCTGAGTGCATCTCTTGAGCAGGTGAGAGTTGGGGGTGTTCAGCCTGGAGAAAAGAGGGCTTGGAGGAGACCTCGTAGCAGCCTTCCAGTTGCAGAAGAGGGTCTGCAAGAAAGCCAGGAAGAGTTTTTTGACAAGGGCTTTTAGTGACAGGATGAGGGGCAGTGGCTTTGAGCTGGAAGAAGGGAGGTTTAGGCTGGAGATAAGGAAGAAATTCTTTATGGTGAGGCAGGTAGGACAATGGTACAGGTTGCCCAGGGAGGATGTGGATGCCCCCTCCCTGATGGTGTTCAAGGTCAGATTGGATGGGACCTTGTTGATGAGACCTTGAGCAACCTGGTCTGGTGGGAGGTGTCCCTGCCCATAGCACTAAATGATCTTTAAGGTCCCTTCCAACTTAAACCATTCTGTGAATGTCACAAGAGGCAAGTTTTTCCTGTAATTCTTCTTCCTTTGGGGGTTATGTGATTATCCTTTCAAGCTAAAATTGCTCCATCTTGACAACTATTTCTGTCCTATTACTTAAACTATGGAGGTGGACCACGGGGCAGCACCAGCTCATTCAGGTGGAGGATAGTGCAGCTCTGTTGGAAGAGGCTGGAGCTGAATAAGCATCCCTGTTTTTAACAGGATTATGTGACAGATGGGGTAGATGGAGATAAGGTTGCACAAAGCATCTTCAGTCTCTCTAACAAACAGAAAGACAGCGCCTTTTCAGCTCACAATTGCAGGCACATTTTGTTCTGTTTTGCAAGAATGCAAGAAATATTTTCTTGATTTTTATCTGCTTTTAATTAGGCTGCTTCCACAAAGAAAACATTTTTTGATTCCCCCCCTCAAAAAAAAAAAAAAACAACCAAAAAAACCCACATTTGTTACTTCCCTCCCCCCAAATAAAACAACAAAAAAGAATTGCTCTTCTTTCAGGTACAGCCTTGCCTCAAGTGGGAGCAGCTTAACTAATGTGCTTTGTAGTCTTCTCTGTCCCTGATGATGGCAGCACTAAATGTGGTTGCAGCTATAAGATTGTGCTTGAAAGAAATCACTAAAATTTTGGGGCAGTTATATAGGTCAAGTGATACATTTTAACTTTCTTTCTCAAAGCTGTGCCATGGCACTGAAGTTTGGGCTCTGGGTGCCTGTAAGGATCACAGGATGTTAGGGGTTGGAAGGGATCCAAAGAGATTATCAAGCCCAACCCCCTTGCCAGAGCAGGATCATAATCTAGTGCAGGTTGCACAGGAACACATCCAGACAGGTCTTGAAAGCCTCCAGAGGAGACTCCACAGCCTCTCTGGGCAGTCTGTTCCAGTACTCTATGACTCTTGTAGTAAAGAAGTTCCTCCTCACGTTGAGGTGGAACCTCCTGTGCTGTAGTTTCCATCCATTGCCCCTTGCCCTATCACAGGGCACAAATGAACAGAGGCTGTCCCCATCCCTTCCATGCTGACACCCAGCCCTCAGATATTTATATACATGCATTAAATTCCCTCTCAGATGTGTGCAGAGAGGCACCTATGCAGTCACCATAGCTCTGAGCTTATTATCTGGGTCATATATGAGGAAAAAATTGTCATGTTAACACACTCCCACAGGATCACAGAATGGTAGGGGTTGCATGAGACCTCCAGAGATCATTGAGTCCAGCTCCTGTGCCAGAGCACAGGTCACACAGGAATGCATCCAGATAGGTCTTGAACATCTGCAGACTCCACAACCTCTCTAGGCAGCTCTGTTCCAGTGCTCATCTATCCAAAGGTTGATTTGGAAATGAGAAACTCTAACCAAATATTTGCTCTACAGCCATCAGATCTTTGGAGGTTGGTCTCTTCTTATGTTCAGCAGGTGACAGGACAAGAGATAATGGCTTGAAGTTGTGCCAGGGAGGTTTTAATTGGGTATTAGGAAGAAATTCTTCACAGAAGGTGTTCTCAGGCACTGGACCAGGCTGCCCAGGGAGGTGGTGGAGTTGCCATCCCTGGAGGAACTTAAAAAATGCATGAATGTGGTGCTGAGGGACATGGTTTGGCAGCAGTTGTCTAACAGTACTCTTGGGATTGTGGGCTCTAGGCAAGTTGTTGGACTTTATGATCTCACAGGTCTCTTACAACCTTGACAAATCTATGATTCTACCTTCTTCTGCACTCCCTGCTCAGATGTGCACTTAGCTCCAGCTGTGGACTCCAGGTAGGTCTTGAACATCTGCAGTGAAGGAGACGCTGCAACTTCTCTGGGTAGCTGTGTTCCAGTGCTCATTTATCCAAAGGCTGAGCAGGAAACGAGGAACTGTAACCAAATATTTGCTCTTCAGCCACGAATCTCATTATCTGTGTCTTCAACACAGAAAAAAATACCAACATCCCTCACAGAAAAATACCCCAAATGCCAGATGAGCTACTAGAAACTAGAGAAGGAGGGAACCTGAAAGGAAAATCTTCTCTCTCACCACAGTCAGCAGTGAGCTCCATGGAGCTTCTCACTGGCTAGAATTTCAGCCAGGGTTTGTATAATTTCTTTTCTTTGGGAAGCAGAAAATTGGACCAAGTTATATTTACAGAGATTATACTTTAAAAAAAAAGACTTTCCCCCCTCCATCCCATGAATGCAGATGTTTGCTGCATGTGGATATATATCCATAAACTACTATCCAAGGGATTCTCTCACAACACCCTGAGCTGTAGTATCTTGAGAGCAGTTAGTGTCCTTGTACTGCAAGAATCCTTCTGGGAAAGACAAAGCCTCATGCATCACTTTCCCTTTGTGGTCTCATAGTTAGGTTGGATTCTGTTTTCCAATTCAGAATTTCTAGGGGGTTGTTAGGCTTGAGAGTTTCTCTGGTCCCACTGTTTGGGGGTATCATTTCCATGGAAGTGAAATATGCATTTACTGAAGAAGAAGCAGCAGAGATATTTCACCTCTGGATTAGTGTGCAGAAGCATCCTTTTCAGGATTTTTGTAGTGCTAATATTTTGTGTGTGTGTGTGTTGCTGTTTTTATGCACATTTTACACACGTTGTTGTTTGTCTTTTAAAGCTGGCTTGTCTACATATCTTAACGTCTTCTGCACTTAGTTTAGAATGAGGAACATGTTACAATAGCAAACTGCATTTGAAATTGTGGCATTTAAATGGCTACAAAACTCTGGATGGACTCTGAGGCATCAGCTTTGTAACTGGATGAGCACAGAATCATAGAATCAGTCAGAGTTGGAAAGGACCACAAGGATCATCAAGTTCCAACTCCCCTGCCATGGGCAGGGACACCTCACCCTAGATCAGGCTGGCCACAGCCTCATCCAGCCTGGTCTTAAACACCTCCAGGGATGAGGCTTCCACCACCTCCCTGGGCAATCCATTCCAGGGTCTCAACACCCTCATGGTGAAGAACTTCTTCTTAACATCCAGTCTGAAACTACTCATTTCTAGCTTTGTTTCTTCCCCCCAGTCCTATCACTACATGACACTTTAAAGAGTCCCTCCCCAGCTTTCTTGTAGTCTCCTTAAGATACTGAAAGGTCACAATAAGGTGAGTCCTGTGTACAGTTCTGGAGCCCCCAGCACAGGAAGGACATGGAACTGTTGGAGCAGGTCCAGAGGAGGCCATGAAGATGCTCAGAGGGCTGCAGCAGCTCTGCTGTGAGGACAGGCTGAGAGAATTGGGGCTCTTCAGCCTGGAGAAGAGAAGGCTTCCAGAAGACCTTCGAGTAGCCTTCCAATATCTGAAAGGCCAGATTGGACAAGGTCTTGAGTGACCTGCTCTAGTGGGAGGTGTCCCTGCCTATGGCAGGGATTGGAACTGGATGATCCTTGAGGTCCCTTCCAACCTTACCATTCAATGATTCTATGATTCTAGGTCACCTGGGAGCCTTTGCCTCCTCAGACTGAACAGCCCCAACTCCCTCAGCCTCTCCTCATAGCAGAGCAGCTCCAGTCCTCTGATCATCCTCAGAACTCTTCTCTGGACACATTCCAGCACATCCATAGCCCTCTTGTAACAGCGGCTCCAGAGCTGGATGCAGTGCTACAGGTGAGGTCTGACCAGTGTGGAGCAGAGGGGCAGGATCACCTCCCTTGCCCTACTGCCCACACTGCTCTTGCTGCAGCCCAGGTTCTGGTTGTTCTCTGGGCTGCCAGAGCACATTGACAGCTCATATTGAGCTTCTTGTTCACCAGTACCTGCAAGTCCTTCTCCCCAGGGCTGTTTTCCAGCCAGTCACTGCCCAGCCTATATTGGTGCTTGGGATTGCCTCAATGCAGGACCTTGCACTTGGTCTTGTTGAACTTCATGAGGTTGGCTTGTGCCCACCTCTCCAGCCTGTCAAGGTCCCTCTGGATGGATCCCTTCCCACCAGCTTGTCAGTAGCACCACACAGCTTGGTGTCATCAGCAAACTTGCTGAGGCTGCACTCAATGCCACTGCCTGTGTGGCCGATGACACTGTGGATTGGCTAAACTCATGTTAAAATCTGCAGGCACACAGTTAGCAAGTGTAAGATAAAGGACATTGTCATCTATCTATTTTCAGTGATAAAAAAAAACAACCAAAAAACTGTTCTGCTATGATTTTCTATCCTTCAGCTGGAAATCACTGTCCCTCAACCACAATTTGGTATTTCAAAGCAAAATAAAGCCAAGTTAGCTTATACCATAAAGTTTGGTTTATGTGAATTTAAATGTTCTAGAAGAAGGCTGTTTTTTTCTGGTGATGATTTAATGAGAGCAGTTTAAGGCTGAGGCTATAAATGAGACTAAATTATTGCAGAATAATTCCCCTCAGGCCTCTGAACACACTGTGATCTGGACCACGGCTCACTTATTCTGGACTAGAGCATCTATACATACACACCAGAGAGCTTTCCTGGGACAATCTCTTCCACTCGAGTTGCTCCAGTTAATTACTTTGTGCTGATGAGTCTTGAAAGTTCTGCCTTCAGCACTGAAGCATTCTCAGGAATACTATGAGTTTTCTTGAAACTTCACCACAAAACAGCACATTAGAGGAAGCCATCAGGATTGTGAAGCTTTTCTTTGTCTTTTGAAAACCTTCCTGCTCTTGGTGTAATCCGCAGAGTGCTGGACCATCCCACAGCCACCGCCAGAGCTCTGCTGGTTTGTAGCAGAGGAGGATTTGAACCCATGTTTGCTGTTACAGATGTTTACCCCCAAAAAGGCCCCCATGCTGCTCACAGTGACATGATTCTTCCTCATAAGCAATTCTACCGAGCTCATGACTGAAGTTAATGTGCAAATCGTTTGCTGATTTGAGGCCAAAGCATGCAAATGTTAATTGAGCCCTTGCACAATTTCCACAGCCCACAGATGCAGAGGGATGCATGTTCTGGTGTCTCGCTGGCCCATGTGTGGTGTCCCTCTCTGAAACTTCTCTCTTGTTGCTTTGAAGTGAAATTACTACAGGGCAGCAGTGATGTCAGCAAAGGAGCAGCTTGATCACATCTGAGTGTCTTTCTTTGCTGCATGGCTTCTGGCTGTGAGCCTCAAGAGTTAATGGAAGCTGGCAAACACCAGTATGTCCCACTAAAGGCAGCTCATGGCATTAAACAATTATGAAAGAATTTTTCATTGGAAGCGATGAGGGATGATGACATTGCTCTTAATATTTGACCTTCCCAGTTTCAACTGCTCAATACCTCTTACTGTACACAGAAATTGCCAAAATCCCACCTAATGAGCTGAAAAATGACACATGACAGATCTGATGGCTAACTGCAGCTAGAAGAAGAAAGACTTGTACAGAACAAAAATTCCCAATCTATTTCTCTATTTTTTTCCCCCTGCAGTTATACTCAGTGTTTAAACATACAATTTGAAGGCACAGATAATTAAAAACTTCATTCAAAGCAAACTGAAGTCAGGCAAAGTTCTGTTGTTTTTAATGTCTTTTTGGCTCCAATCTGCAGCATGTTCACAATGTTATTGGGTAGTCCTAGGATTGCAGGGTTAGGTTTTTTTCCTTTCTTTCTGTCTGGGAAAGCTGTTTTGAGCTTATTCCAAGGGGTACTGTTTCATTTCCCTTTATTCCTGGGAGATTTACACCCAGTTAACTCTTTGGACTTCGAGAAAAGTGAATGGTTTCTGAGTTAAACTGGAATAAGAACATTCCTAAGAATAAGAGGATCATGAGGGCAGACCACTGCACTATTTAGACAACAGTTAAGAATCACAGTGTTTCTAAACTCTGTGTTTATAAACTCCCTCTCTTTTCTCTCTTGAATTATTTAAGCTCCATCTTAAAAGGGCACCACTTACACTGCCACAGTTGCTCTAAAAGTGAAAAATTATTTCCAGCAGCTCCAGCCCCGTTTCAGTCAGACAAAACTCACTTCCTACCATTGATAAACAGCTGGAGGTGAACAAGTGGAGCTTTAGATATTGGTCGATTTTCCTGTCATTCTCACGTGGCAGAGACCTTGGCATCTTTCACTTCAAGTAGCATCAATCTGAAAGAATACGAAGCCAAAGCAATGAAAGTGAAAACGCTTTCAAAGTTGTTTCTATAAGATGTCTTTCCTTCATAACCAGTGGTATCATGTAGGAAATTGGCTTAAACTCCACAAACTTTGTGTGTCCTCTAAGGGACCAGGATAAATAGCATCAGATTAGGGTTAGCAAATGAAAGATATTTACATAGACTCTTAATGGGATTTTTACAAGTGAGTGAATCACAGAATATTAGGGGTTGGAAGGGACTTGGAAAGATCATCCAGGGCAAGCCCCTTACCAGAGCAGGATCACCTAGGAATGTACCCAGTTGGATTTTGAATATTTCCAGAGGAGACTCCACAAACTCTCTGGGCAGCCTGCTCCAGGGCTCCAGCATCATCAGAGGGAAAAAGTTTATCCTGTGGAACCTACTCTGCTCCAGCTTGCGCTCATTGCCCGTTGGACATCCCTGAGCAGAGCCTGGCTCCGTCCTCCCAACACTGCCCTGCACATCTTTATCAACAGGCATGAGGGCGGCCCTCAGGCTCCTCTGCCCCAAGCTAAAGAGCCCCAGCTCCCTCAGCCTGTTCTCAGCAGGGAGATGTTCCACTGCCTTCAGCAGCTTTGTGGCTCTGCACTGGCCTCTTTCAAGCAGATCTCTGAGCTCCTTCTTGAACTGAGGGCCCAGAACTGGACACAGTATTCTAGATGTGAAAATACTCTGTGTGTAGACATATTATATTCCACCTTAAAGCATCTAAAGTCAAAGACTTGGCCAGCCAACACCATGAAATGGTCTAAGAGACAAGCTTCAGTGGTCTAAGCATATTATGCTGTTGAAGGCTACCTGTCCCCCTTCACATCAGGTCAACAGATTTGGGCTGCTGCAGCCCTCTGAGCATCTTGGTGGCCTCCTCTGGACCTGCTCCAACACTTCCATGTCCTTCCTCTGCTGGGGG
>VWYK01100228.1:4903-16357 GCA_013399775.1 Semnornis frantzii
GGTGTCCTACCCATCTACCCTTTTTACCCTCCTCCAAAAGCGAGGTTGGCAACGGCCGCGGCCGGCGGCGGCAATGGGCGCTTTCGGTTTCTGTCCCTCCTGTTCATAACCCGGGATCGCACTGGTAGTGGACGGGGAGGGGAACGAAGGCGGATGTAAGTGTTTATCCTTCCTGGTCGTTTAAAGCCCCATCGAAACCCTGCTGCTGGCCCCTTTTTCCTCTGGCAGAAGTTAAAACCCGTGCTATGTCCTTGCCCTCCCCGGCTCTGGCGCTCTCCCAAAGCCCCCTCTTGCCAACTTTCTGGCCTTGCTGTATGTTACAGGATGATACGCTATATAAAACTGAAATATAAAGTGTTTAGCACAAAGCACGAGAATTTGTAAGCAATCTGCTATTACCCTTCAATTAAAATCAAATACACTCTCTTCAAAACCTTTCTATGTCCGCAGTAATATAACTATTTCACTGCTGTTTCAATAAATGTAGGCTTTTCCTCCAGAAGTAGCTCTCTTTAACACTTTATATATCACATATAATATCTATATTTTGCACATTATATAAACGTGTGTGTGTGCATATGTGTATATAAATGTTTTTAAAAGCTTCCCCCTCAAAAAAAAAACCAAACAAACCAAAAACCCCCCCAAAACAACAACCCACTAAAAAAAACCCCTAACAGTTCAACAAAGCCAGGGCAGGAGCAAAATTCTATGAGAAACTGAATTTATATATCTTAATGGGTTTACTAATTTTTTTTCTTATCGTATTAATATTGGCTTGGCTGGTTCAACCCCCACACCTGTGAGACTCGCATTCTTCCCCAGCTCTCCATAAGTGAGTAATGGATATGGATTCCTTGACTACTATGTTTGTTTTCTCCAGATATTCATCAAGCACTCAAGACATCCTCCAGTATTTGTATTTAATAAAAAGCCTTCAGCAATGGGAGCCATCTGACTCCAGAAATGATGGAGGAGGCTGGCACACAGCAGCAGCTGAGCCTGCTTCTGCCAGACTGATGCTGATGATGCTCTCTGGAGGCCAGAAGCAGCAGAGTGGAGCAGAGCGCAAGGCCATGAGAACTATCAGAGAAGACCTGCCATATGAAGGAAGGCTGAGAGAACTGGGTTTGTTCAGACTTGAGAAGGCTCAGGGGAGACCATTACCATGGACCAGTCCATCAAGGGTGGCTACCAAGAAGGCAGACACTCCCATTTTACAAGGAGTCACATAGGAGAGACATGGGATAATGGGGACAAGTTACTCCACGGGGCGACTCCTGATTGAACTCCAGGAGAAAAATATTTCCCCATGAGAACAGTTAGACACTGGAATCATCTCCCAAGGGAAGCAGTGGATTCCCTTACATTCGATAGTTTGAAGACTCATCTTGACAGGCTGCTGGGCCATCTCTTTCTAGCTGTACCAGAGAAGAGCAGACTGAGAGGGACCTTATTAATGTTTATAAATATCTAAAGGGTGGGTGTCAAGAATAAATGGACAGTCTCTTCACTGCTGCCCTGTGACAGGAACTGGGAACACAGGGAGTTCCATCTCAAAGTATGGAAAAGCTTCTTTGGTGTGAGGGTGCTTGAGCCCTGGGCCACACTGCCTAGAGAGGTTGTAGAGTCTCCTTCTCTGCACACTTCCAAGACCCATCTGGTTCCTCCGTTACCTGCCCTAGGTGATTCTGCTTTGGCAGAGGTGTTGGACTAGATGATCTTCAGAGGTGCCTTCCAACTCCTACTGTTCTATGATTCTATGATACTATTACATAGATAGGTTGGACCAGATGATCTTTGGCATCCCTTCCAACCTGGCACTCTGTGATTCTGTTGTAAGGAGACATGTCTGTTTCAATTGTATCTTCTGCATCTGTGCCCAGACTGAATGCCAGCATCCTGAGAGCCACAGGCAGTCACTGAGGGATGGGGTCAGCTCTGTGCGGAGCTGCACAGTCAGTGTGTTGTCTGTAGGAAAACCAGAGATGCTCTCTCTGCTGGAGAGGAGAGGGCTACAGCTGCGACATGCCTTTGTGGCTGTTGCTAGGGCAGCATGTAGCACACCCACGCCATCCTGAAAGCAAAACAGCACACATGGGAAATTCCATGCAGGAGCCCTGCTTGCGAGTTGCTTTGTGCTGGCTGCTAAACCAGGCTTTACAAACTCCTGAAGGATCTCTCTGCACATGCAGATTACCTGTGCCACCCTGCCAGGTATGCATCTGCAATACTTTGTCTTGGAATGTTCTGCCTTCTGCTGCTGAGAGAGGTCTGCAATGCCCCTGCTTCCTGGTAGTTTCAGGAAGCAGGATTGTGCAATGCAAGGCAGTTTTGATGCCTACTGAGAGGAAGGTTCTGCTTTCCTTTCTGAGCCATATGCCAAGCAGACTCTGCTGGAATAGAAGAGCTACGTCTTCAGGGGTCCCTTCCAACCCCTACTATTCTATGGTTCTATGATTCTGTAACCTAGAAAGGTTGGACCAGATGATCCTTGGGGTCGCTTCCAACCTGGCATTATGTGATTCTGTAGTAAGGAGACATGTCTGCTTTAGTTGTAGAAGAGCTTTTTCTGGCATTGCTGTGACAATTCCCCTCTCCTTTTGCTCTTTGGTACTGTGTGGCTGTCTTCAGTCAGTACATGCATGTTCCAGAAGCCTGCACAGAAATACACCTGGGAAGCTGTGGAAAAGACAGACGCCTTTCCAGTGCCTGAAAGGCGCCTTGCAGTACCTAAAAAGGGCTACAGGAATGCTGAGGAAAGACTTTTAAGAAAGGTTGTAATGATAGGGCAAGGGGCAATGGCTTTAGGTGAAAAAGGAGAGATTTGGACTGGATCTGAAGAATAAATTCTTTACAGTGAGGGTGGTGAGACACTGTGGAGGTATTCAGTGCCAGACTGGATAAGGCCTGTGGATAAGTAACCTGGTCTAGCAGAAGGGCCCCAGCCTGTGGCAGGGGAGTTGGAACTAGATGGTCCCTTCAAACTCAAACCATTCTGTGATTCTCTGACTCGCATGTTGGGTCCAAGCACTCCAAAAGCAATAGGTGACATACTTTGAAAACTGCATTAATTTATGATCAGGAGTGTGCCTCATTTATGTCTTCCAAGGCACACGTTTCACCTTTATGTGAGGCAACTGTTTTATGAACACTTCTAGGCACAGCTCTGCAATTTCATAGTGGTTTACTGCTCTTTGGAGTGCCATGGATCACTCTCTGGGGTCTGCAAATGAAACTGTGACGGGCATGAATCACACACGTGAGGCAACACACAGGGCAGCAACTGCCATGGCTGGCAGAAAGATGCTGAAGAATGACATAAAATCTGCATGCCTAAAGCAAAGGGTTTCTGTATCTATAATTTGTCAAACTGACTAAGAGATGTCTCCTTCAGCAAGAAATGCAATGGTCAGACCTCCATCTCTATCTCTAGACTCACTCGACCTACATTTCCTTACACAGAAGTCAGAGTGCAGCAGTGCAGCCGATAACTTGCTCTTCCCCCCAGCACCACAAAGGAGCCCGTTACCCTTTTCTCTTTTGATGTGGAAACCACAGCATGCCGAGGTTAAATGAACTGATGGAGGTTGCACCATTAGCCAGTGGCAAAGCTGAGAATAGACTGCAGATCCATTTCTGCAGGCTGAAGACCTAACTCTCAGACCCATCTTGGGGGCATAGGCAGGCTACCAAAACTGTACATCACAGCTCTATAAAATATGACAGTTTCAGAACAGGCTCAACCCTGAACTTCATATANAAGGGAAGGGAAGGGAAGGGAGGGGAAGGGAAGGGAAAGGGAAAGGGAAAGGGAAAGGGAAAGGGAAAAGGGGAAAACAAAAACAAAAATACTTTATTCTTATGAGAGATCCTTCCAGAACAAGAGGATACAAATGGGATTCAAGCTACATTTATCAATATTAATGGACTTCCAGGCACTAGTACATTCAAAAATTTCCCAAAGACCAAAGTTCAAATTAACTTTTAAGTAATCATTGCTGGAGACTTGGTAAAAAATAAATCAGTGCTGTGAAAAACTGTAAACCATTCACAGTTGTTTGAGAGTTCTAAAATGCAGTCATTTCCCCCTTCATTTCTAACTGGTTTAGGGAAATAGTGCTTCTTTCATGCTCCTCCCTCCCCTTCCCCACATACTCTCTACTCTGTGTTTCTGAATGCTTTTTTGTTTGTATTTCTATTTTTATTTTGCATTCCATGTTCACCTGCCATTATAGCTGCTACCATTCATCATGGTAGTAACCCCTTTAGTTACTTGGTGGCCACTGAAAATGCAGCCAATGAAACCCAGCAGATTTGCAGCTGAAGTCACCAAAGATATGCTATGGGCCACTGCCTAAGACAACCAGGTAGGACAATTGCCTTGAGTATTATCTGCAGCTGCTCCACTTAAATGAGACTCCTGGAGAACTGGACCAGATTATCAACAAGCTTAAATAAATTACATCTTTTGGGTTGTTTAAGGATGCTGGAGCACTGCAGCAGGCTGCCAGGAATGGTGACTGAGTCTCCATCTCTGGAGACTTTCCAAACTCACCTATGTGGGTTACCTATGTGACTTTCTCAAGGTGAGTCTGCCTTGGCAGGGATTTTGGACTGGATGATCTCCAAAGGTCCCTTCCAGCCCCTACTATTCTGTGTGATTCTGTGCATTTATGTGGTGATGGCGTGATCTCCTTTCAGCCTGCACAGCTTACCCCTTCCAGGCAAGTTCTGTAATGGTGAAATGGTTTGTATGATTCCAGGGATGTTTTGGTTAAGGGAAAAAAATGTGGTTTTGTTACTTGGTCCTCAAGGGCAGTTTCAGAAGCCTCTCATTTCACTGAAGATTTGCTCTGACAGAGTGTCAATTCTTCTAAAATATTTAAGAAGAAAGTTTCATAGCTTGAAAGCAGTTTAAAGACATGACTACCCATGTGGTATAAGTCAGAATCCCTTTGGATGTCAGAGAGAATTAGGCTTTACCCATCTTCAGTCACCTAACCCATTTAGGCTTAGTCACCTAAATGTATTTACAGACCTGGACTTAGCAGCTTCCACTGGCAGGTCTCTGAGCACAGAGAGCACGTCATCCCTCATGGGCACAAGTTAACAATGAACCTGGTCTGCATTAAGAGGAGTGTGGCCAGCAGGTCAAGAGAGATGATTCTTCCACTTTGCTCTTGTGAGACTCCACCTCAAATACTACATCCAGTTCTGGTGTCCCCATCATAAGGACACAGAACCATTAGAGTGAGTCCAGAGGGCCACAAAGATGATTCAAAGGCTGGAGCGTATCTGATAGGAGGATAGGCTGAGGGAACTGGGATTGGTTAGGCTGGAGAAGACACTGGGGAGACCTTATAGCTGCCTTCCAATACCTGAAAGGAACCTACAGGAAGGTTAGAGAGGAACTCCTCATATGGGTGTCTAGCAACAGGACAAAGTGGAATGGCTTTAAACTGAGGGAGAGTAGGTTTAGGCTGGATCTTTGGAAGAAGTTCTTCAGTACAAGGGTGGTGACATTCTGTAATAGGTTGCCCAGAGTGGTTATGGATGCAGCCTCCCTGAAGATAGATGTTCAAGGCCAGGTTGGATGAGGCCTTGAGTGGGTAACCTGTTCCAGTTGAAAGGTGTTCCTGCCCATGGCAGGGAGCCTGCAGCAGATGATCTCTAAGGTCCCTTCCAACTTAAGCCATTCTATAATTATTTTTCAGTTAGTTCCACCATGGAGCATGTTCTGACCATGCATAATACTTAGCCAGTCCATCCTCCCTGGAGTCACCTGCCAGCCCAGCACAAGCCTAGCCAAGCCACCATCTAGGTTTTGCAGCCTGCAAGTACAAGTCCAGGGGAAAATAGTGCCACTGTCTCCATCAAACCAACAAAATGTTTTCCCTCTGTCACATCCAGCAGGAAAAAGGTCTGTGCCTGCTCCTCTGCAGCCACAGTGACATCCTCTCTGAAGTAACGCCCACAGACAAAAGACAGAATGTCTTCCGAACCATTTGGAGAGGTACCCATGGCAACTGATTCCAGTGACTGCAGACTGGCTGTCTGCCTTTGGCCAGGATAGGCTGAGGATCATAGAATCATAGAATCACCTGGAAATAACCTTAAGATCATGTCCAAACATAACCTATCTGTACACAACAATCTCCCTGTCCACAACTGTTAGACCATGCCCCTAAGCACTTCATCCAGACATCTTTTAAACACCTACAAGGATGGTGTCTCCACTACCTACGTGGATAGCCTGCCTGACCACTCTTTTAGGAAAGGAATCTTTCCTAATATCCAACCTAAACAATCCCTGGCACAATTTCAGGCCATTTCCTCTTCTCCTGTCACCTGATAATGGGGAGAAGAGACCAACCCCTACCTCACTCCAACCTCCTTTCAGGGAGCTGCAGAGGCCAATGAGGCCTCCTCTCTGCCTCCTCTTCTCCAGACTAAACGACCTCAGCTCCCTCAGCTACTCCTCACAGGACTTGCGTTCAAGACTCTTTGCCAGCTTTCTTGCCCTTCTCTGGACCAGGTTCTTCCAGCACCTCGGTGTCCTTTTTGGAGTGAGAGGCCCAAAACTGAATCGAAGATCAGCTGAGGCCTCCCAAATTTCCTTGACATGGCACTCTCTCAGTGTGGTCCTTGTCTCTCTGTCCTCTCCCTCTTTGTCCCTAGCTCCAACCTGGGCTGCTGCAGCCTTTGACAAAATCTGTAGGAACAGAATTCTCATGGAGTTGTCTGCCTTCAGCGATTCTCGTCTTTGGAAATAATGATAATTGGCTGTGGCAGTTAAAAACTTATCAGCGTAGACAGATGACAGACAGCACAATCACATTAGCTTCCCTCTGAGAAAATAAAGCTAAAAGCCATTTATCATCCTAGTTGGAAACAAAGGGCCTTCCTCTGAAGAGCTGGGCTGTGAAAACACAGAGAGAAGACTGTTAACGTTCATGGAATTAGATCTGTGGTAGGCGGCATTTGCACAGTCATTTGCAGCAGGACAGTACTGTGGTAATTAGAAGAGAATCATAGAATGGCTTGAGTTTGAAGGGACCTTAAAGATCATCTAGTTCCCCCCCCCCTGCCATGGGCTGGGACAGCTTCCACTAGACCAAGTTGCTCAAAGGCTCATCTAGCCTGGTCTTAAATTTGAGGGATGAGGTGTCCATAACCTCTCTGGGCAACCCATTGCAGTGTCTTGCTACCCTGATAGCAGAGAACTGCTTCCTAATATTCAGTCTAAATCTACCCTACTCTAGTTTAAATCCATTGCCCCTTGTCCTATAACTACAAGTCTTTGTACAAAGTCTCCTCAGCTTTCTTGTAGGCCCTTTCAGACACTGAAAGGCTACTAAAAGTCTCCATGGACCCTTCTCTTCTCCAGGCTGAACAGACCCAACTCCCCCAGCCTGTCCTCATAGGAGAAGTGCTCCAGCCTTCTGGTCGTCTTTGTGACCTCCCATCTGGAGTACTGTGTACAGTTCTGGAGCCCCCAGCACAGGAAGGACATGGAACTGTTGGACCAGGTCCACAGAAGGCCACAAAGATGATCAGATGGCTGGAGCAGCTCTCCTATGAGGACAGGCTATGAGAGTTGGGGCTTTTCAGCCTGGAGAAGAGAAAGCTTCCATGACACCTTATAGTAGCCTTCTGGTATCTGAAGGGGGCCTACAGGAAGGCTGGGGAGGGACTATTTACAAGGTCTTGGAATGACAGGATGAGGGGCAATGGCTTTAAACTGGCAGAGGAGAGATTTAGACTGGATGATAGGAGGAAGTTCTTTACAGTGAGGGTGGTGAGCCACTGGAAGAGGTTGCCCAGGGAGGTTGTGGCTGCTCCCTCCTTGGAGGGGTTCAAGGCCAGGTTGGATGAAGCCTTGAGTGACCTGTGCTAGTGGGAGGTGCCCATGCCTATTGCAGGGGGCTGGAACTAGATGATCGTTGAGGTCCCTTCCAACCTTACCGTTCTATGATTCTATGACTGTCTCCATCTGAGGAACATCTAGGTAGGGACATATCACCCCCTTCAGAATCAATGACTGAAGTCCCAAGAGCTTAGTTAAGTGGCTGGAAGTCATGGTGGGCTGAAAGAGTGCTTGGATCACAGACTGAAAAATTAAGCATATCCTCAGTGTCCACAAGGGCTGCTTGCACCTGGACCAAAAGCCAGGCATGAACCACTTCTTCATGGTGTAACTCATCAACGATCCTATGCCAGGGAGTGGAAAAGTTTGATTCTGAGATCTATCTTCAAGGTACAAAGTCTCCCAGAGCCATCTTTGATGTGACAGCTCACATGCCACGCCACAAAGGCCCCACACATTTCCAGTGTGTCCTGTCAGAGCCTGGGCAAGGATCCTGCAGCCTTTGTCCTCTTTTCACCTTGGGTTAGCTGCTGAGCATGAGATGGCACTCATTGGGCAGTGCGGCAGGACAACCTCGCCCACTCTGCAAATACCATCTATTTCCAAATGATTTTTGGGCTGAATGGGTTCCATGGGGGGTTGGGGTCAGCTGGGGAGGTGAGTGGGTGTGCATCATTTCATACTAATTCAAAACACTGAAATAATTCATACCATTCCTGAGCTATTTTTAAGAAAATGAAAGCTGGGTGAGGAAAACGGTTGTCTTGTGGAAGTTGTTGACTTCCCCGCATATGTGAACAGATGATAACCTCAAATTTCATGGGATATGTTTGGATCTAATGGTATTTTCACGGGCACAAGAGAAATATTGTGAGCTGAAACCAGTTGTTGTATGGGGGAGGGCCAAGAGAGGAGAGGAGGATGGCAGAGAGAAGGTCAGATGAATACCAGAAACACAACTGCACCAAATGGCTTTTAGGAGCTCCAGTTCCCAGGTTTACAACAAAGCTGCCAACAGATTCCCTAACTGATGTGGCTCGTGTGCAGCCACATCGATGCCACTGCTCTTTCACTTGGCCCAGTGCACTCATTTCACTGATAAACTCTTCTGCCTTTGGCTAAATTTTGTATAAGGTTGTTTAGTCTGGAGAAGAGGAAGCTGAGGGGAGACCTCATTGCTCTCTACAACTCCCTGAAAGGAGGCTGGAGTGAGGTTGGGTGTTGGTCTCCTCTCCCTAGTATCAGGTGATAGAACAAGAAGAAATGGTCTGAAATTGTGCCAGGGGAGGTTTAGATTAGATATCAGGAACATTTTTTTTTCCCTGCATGAGTGGTCAGGCATTGGAACGGGCTGCCCAGGGAGGTGGTGGAGTCACCATCCCTGGAGGTGTTCAAGAAATGTGTGGATGTGGCACTTTGGGACATTACTTAATGGCCATGGTGGTGGTGTTAGAGGTCAGTGATTGAACTCAATCATCGAGGTCTTTTCCAACCCAAAGAATTCTATGATACTTTTGCAGGAGGTTGGTTGCTTGTTTGGCTTGGGCTATTTCTTGTCTTCTTGGCTCCCAACTGCTTTTGCCTGGTTAGATTTCCCCTCCTAGCTAAATAAAGAAATTAGCCTGATCTCTTTTGGCAGCTGTGAAGTGGTTGCATATTGTGTATGTTTTCCTGATGAGCTTGCATGAAATGGAATTTGGTTTTCTTTTGATGGATGCAGCACTTTTAGCACAATGTCCCCACAAGATTAACAAGTGTTTCCTTTTTTCAAAAGAATTTTAATGTGCATGTGATGCCATGTATGCCAGTTTTATACAGTATTATGAATAGTACATAAAGCCACTTGGATAAGGGAATGGAACTGTCTTGAGGAATGCATCCCCAGTGACTGCACAATCTGATTTGTGATGGTGTACAGTTTGCTAATCACGAAGCTTCAGTTGGTGGCAAAAATTCCATGAGATGCAGATTTTAATCCTTAGCCACTTCCCACAGCCAAATTCAGGTGCTATAGAATCTGTGAAACTGGATGTGCTGGATCTGGCCTAAAAGTAATTTACAGAATCACAGAACCAGAGAATGGTAGGGGTTGGAAGGGACCTTGAGATCATCAAAGTCCAACCCCCTCTGCTAAGGCAGGGTCACCTAGCAAAGGTGACACATGAACATGTCTAGGTTGGTTTGGAATGTCTCCAGAGATGGAGACTCCACTACCTCTCTGGGCAGCCTGTTCCAGTGCTCCACCACCCTTAAATTAAGACATTCCTTTTTTATCTTTGTTATGTTCAAGTCTGTGCCCATTACCCCTTGTCTTGTCAGTGGGCATCACTGAAAAAAAGACTTGTCCCATCCTTCTGACACCTACCCTTTAAATATTAATCAATATTGATGACATCCCCCTCAGTCTCCTCTTCTCCAGACTAAAAAGCCCTATCTCTCTCTCTTTCCTCCTAAGAGAGATGTTCCAGTGGCCCCGTCATCTTTGTAGCCCTTCACTGTACCCTTTCCAGCAACTCCCTGTCCTTGAACTGGGGAGCCCAGAACTGGACACAATACCCCAGATGTGACCTCACCAGAGTAGTGTAGAGGGGGAAAAGAACCTCCCTTGACCTGCTTGCCACTTCAGTGGGCCCTAGGATGCCATTGGCCACCTTGACCACAAGGACACATTGCTGGCTCATGTCCTTTATGGCATGACATTGCCCCATATCTGTGGTGACAAATGTAGATACTTGAGGAACAGGGCAGCCATATATGGTAGCTCTTACTTGCTTCCTCAGCCTCCAGTCTTTTTTAGCTCAGACTCCCTGAGCTCCTGGTTTCTGTCTATATTGGAGCCCAGAATGAAAAGGGAGAGGAGGTGTAATGTTCATTGAAGATCTTACATTGCAGAGCACCGTGAGTGAATGTGATTGCTCTGCCTCCTTCTATGGTTGTGTGCATAAGCCTCAGACCGGCCTGTGTTTGAGTAATGCTGCTGTTAAGAATAAAATCAATGAGTGACAAAGGAAATGTTTGGAGATGACAGGGGAAAGGCCAAGATGAGTATAAAAGGGTAATAATGTTAGACAAGAATTTTGTTATGATAATATTGTGAGATAAAACATCTGGCATTCTGCCATTTCCTTCATTTAGCCAGGAAGGTGTCCTTTGAATTTATATTCGAAGAGTCTGGAGGAGGGTGGAGCACAAGGAATCTTGTCTCTCTTGAAATTAGAAGCTTTTGTAAGGTGGAGGTGGGATCATTCAATTGCTCCTCTGACAGGACTTCTCCAGATCAAATGTAAGAAACATTAAGTACTGGAGTAATTAGCAGAGTATTTTGGTTTGAGTTATTATATGCTGTTGGCCTGCCTGCTTGGTGAAACTTCAGTACTAGTAAGGCCTTTAATGATGAATGGGGTATCTGGCCTTGGACGCTGCAGCTGGATCATAAAATCATAGAATTATTTGGGTTGGGAAAGACCTCTAAAAACATCAACGGGAACACAGTTGTTTAGTATTTAGCCTAAGTAGCTATGCCTCATTTCTGTGCTCCTAGGAGAGCAGCCCATTGAGATTACACAGAATCACAGAATTGTTTT
>VWYK01100233.1:0-14450 GCA_013399775.1 Semnornis frantzii
TTCTATGATTCTATGAAATCTTGGTGTTTGGGGGGGAGTTTGTTTGTGTTTTCAAAGATTTTTTTTTTTCTATTCCAATTCCCCAGTCTAGCTCACTGTGGAGTTGCATACAGCCATGCTGAACTAAGGAAAAGGTTGCATTTCTTGACAGCAGTACTGGCTTACGCCAGCTTAAGGTTCCCTGTGAAACTATGGCTCCAGAATAAAAAGGCAAACTTGCCAGAAGGAAAGACAGTGAAGTGAATAACGTCACCTCTGAGGTGAATGTAAACCATGATGCCTACCTGTGAATAGGCAGTGGAGAGCCCCAGAGGCACAAACAGGGCAGTGACTCTTACCAAGCTGGGCCATTTCTGGGAGAAAGTGGCAGTTGGTATTTGCCCACGCCACAGCAGGGCAGGCAGAAGCCCTTCACGCTGCCGGTCTGGTGCAGAGGGTGCAGACCCATGCCAGTGTTGCGGTGCAGGACGGATCGGCTGCACAGACAGAATGTGTGCACTGCGCAGCTTGTGACCTGCCCTTCATTTTCATTTGAACGGGTCAAACTGAGGCTGCTGATCAGAGAGGAGAGATGAAAAAATGTCCCTCTGGCTGCTGAAGGATAACTCCTCACCCTGGAAAAGGGGAGAACTAGAAGCTGAGCATGAACCTTGGATTCCTGAGCTGCTCCTGAGTCAGTCTATATACAAATGCCATTAAAATACGAAGGCAGCATCTCAGTATGCCAGAGGGCTGAACTGGAGGCAGGCACCTAGCAAAACTTAAGGTCTTAGGTCAAAGGTTTAAGTTATCTCTGGTCTGTCTTCCAGTTGCCTCTCCTGTATCATGGAATGAATAACTATTAAAGTTCTCCAGAGTGCAGAGTCAACAATGGAATTAAGATTTGTAGTATGCTTTAACATCAGGATGCAATGTGCGAGTGCTCTTACAGTTAGTCATAAGCCTCTAAACCCGCACAGATGGAGGACTTGGGGTCTCAAGGGCCAGCAGTGTTTTAAAAAGACAGAGATGTTGTTAGAATACACTGGGGAAGCAAAGCAGTGTGCAGAGCTCTTATGCGTACTGCCACATCAAGAAGGCTTTATTCACGCAATGCCATTGCTTTGCTGCCAGACTCAGCAGACACAGGCCCGAGTGCAAGACCAACGTCATACTCCACAACCTTGGTGGAAACCAGAGTAGGACAAACACTAGGAAATCGTGTAAACAAAAGAGAAATCACAGAAATAAAATAGTGGTGGAGGAGGTTTTTTCTGCTGATAATATACCAGGGGCAGCACTATGTTAACAGTCCCATTGGGGATGGAGAGCATCTGACCACTTGATGTCAGACTTGACCTGTATTTCAGTCAGCCTTCAGGGCTGCAGAAGTTTCAGAGGAATTTGAGACAAACATTATTACACTTGAGGAACATACTTTGAAAGACATTTCTCTGAAACACAAGCTGTGGAAAGTCACATGCATGAAATAAGGTGGAAACTGGTATTTAAATCTTGGTTTGCTCACAGGAGCGAATAAGCCTCCTAACAGCAAGGAACTCACATGGTGCTCAAATCGTAACTATATTGAAATCCTCGGATCCAAACATGTCCAGTTTGTAGGGAAGCTTGCAAAGACCACTGCCCAGGATGGCACCTGGCACAGTCCTTCAGAAATCAACTGGACAGAAATTTCTCATCCAGCGGTCCCTCAGTCCCTTGGCTATATAAAATATAGACCCATTTTCAGCTCCAAACCCACTGGTTTTCTTCATTAGTCAGTATCAAAGGATTTTATTACTCTTTGCAAGGCAGAACACTCTGAAGTTTCTGATCTTATGTTGCTTTCCAGATGAAGCTGCTCAGGCTACACTGATCCAAACCTGCAGCAACGCTGCTGACCATCAACTCTCTGCCACCTCCTTCTGACCTTCTTGCTTGAACATGCATGAGATATTGAATCACCAAGCATTTGTTCTGTCGTTCAAACATGGTGTAACAAAAGGAAAGAAAATTACTCATTGGCTTCTAATTTGGGCAACATTAGCCAATATCTCATTAAAACTGAGTACATTTAAACACTTTAAAAAGCTTTATTGCCTTTGTTTCAATCAAAACAAATTAATTACCCAGCATTTAAACTGCTTAACAAAGCCAGGTGCCTTGGATTTCAACCAGATGAAGAAATGCACACGAATGCTACCCTGATGGATAGTGGTAAAGAGAGCAGAAGAAGTGGTGTGCCGCTAGGCACCAGAAATGGTGAACAACAGAAGTTACTCCCAGGAGACACGAACCCACCATCTATATCACCAGCTCAAATAAGCACTAACCAATATTGCTGAACTTAACTGTGGCCTTACAGTTGCACTGAGTTCAATGAGACAGAAGCATTGGCTAAAAATTACACTGGGGCTTAAATGACTGTTGGAAGAATGAACTTTAAAATGTGCTGAAATACTTCCCTTTAGGTCTCCACAGAGGCTTAAATTTCAAGAAAATTAGAGTGGGTCATGTGAACAACTAAAATAATAGCACAAAATGTGCAAGGCAGCAAGAAGAAAATGAGCAACTGACTGTCAATTTAAGTATCTCCAGTTGGCTTCTAAAATAATTTATTCGCAAAGTCACCAATCCAAGAAAACATTTATGCATGACCTTGGGCTTTAAGGGCTCTGATGGGGTTTACACAGTTAATTTTGCTGGTGTCAGGGTTTTAGTGATCTAAACCAATATGGTCCTTGAGATGGGCATTCTCCTTGCTCTTCTCCTTGCTCTTCTCAAATGAACAAAAAAGGAAGAAAGAGAGAAAGAGAAAGAGAAAGAGAAAGAGAAAGAGAAAGAGAAAGAGAAAGAGAAAGAGAAAGAGAAAGAGAAAGAGAAAGAGAAAGAGAAAGAGAAAGGAAGAAACAAACAAAAGAGTGGCAGTGCCCTCCTGCCACCACATGGGAACACAGGATGATTTGTGTATCTTTGTCAGAGCACTCAAACCACTGACATTCACTGCCATAGCCTCAGTGACTGAAGTTACTGGTTTGAAATCTCCAGCCCATTTCCTACCCTCTATAGCCTCTGTTAGCAATCACAAAAGACAGAAGTTGCTAGGAGTCCAAGAAGCAATGCGATAATCTATATTCCCCCATGTAGTGGTTCTGGGTGTCACCCCCCTACCCCAAAGGATTCGCCCAGACTAACTCAGGCAGCTGGAAGTTAAGGAATGAAGCTTTATATTCACAGCACAATTTACAAGCAGATATATATGCTATATTACAGGTATTTACAACTATGTACAGAAATACACAAGTTAAAAGTAACACAGAAATACAAGACCCCTCCCAGCAGCTCCCAGACACCCCTCCAGCTTTTATCCACCCCCTCCATTATCTCAGAGTCTCCCTTAGGAGCAGAGTGAGCTGGAAAGGTCAGCAAGGGGTGTCAGAAGCAGAATGATGAGTTGGGCAATGTGCAGGGTCAGGCGGAAGTGCTCACATGGCGACAGCCAAGCAGAGGCTGTCTGATCTATGTTTGTGTCCTCGTTTCGATATGTCCCAGCAGAACAAATGGGTAATACAGACATCACCTTATTCTCATTTCACAGCCAATAATCTAATTTCTTTCATTAAACTATCCAATTAGCCTCAAATCAGCACAACTCAGCAGAAGAAGCCAATGAAACAATGTGGTATCAGCAGAGCATAACATGGCAAGCATTAGAAATAAACCAGAGTGTGAATGACTGTTAGACAGCAACCATGCAGGAGTACTACTGCCTAAGCAAGTAGAGCTCAAACGGAAATGTATTAAAACCTAACATAAGAACAGGTGGTTTGAGCAGTTAAGAACTGAAAGGATGTGATTTTTTTCCTTTTTAATTATTAACTACTACCCGTAATTTTTTTTCCCTACTAGGAATAACAGGAGAAGATAAATGTGTACTTTACCAACTTCCCCATGAAATACAGCAAGTTGAATTCAGGTGGCCACAGCAGAGGAATGGCCCATGCTACTATGTGGGGTTTTTCTTGCTCTCTTACAACTACTTGAAAGGAAGTTGTAGTGAAGTGGGTGTAGGTCTCCTCTCTGAAGTAACTAGTTGCAGTAGGAGAAGTTCAGATTAGATATCAGGAAAAATTTCTTTGCTGCAAGAGTAACCAGGCCTTGGAACAGGCTGCCCGGCGAGGTGGTGGAGTGGCCATTCCTGGAGGTGTTCAAGACATGTGGACATGGCACTTAAGGACATGAGTCAGCTGTCATGGGACTGTTGGCCTGTCAGTCGGACTTGATGATCTTAGAGGTCTTTTCCAACCTTAATGATTCTATGATTCTATATTGGAACACAGTATTAGTCCTCATTTCTCTCAGTCCTGCTTCTGACTAGAATGATTCTGTTTTAAAGGGTGATGCAAAACTACCACACACCTTTCAGTGTCTAATTAAATGAGAGTGGAAACGAAAGGGGTTTTCCCTAACTCCTCCATGATCTGCATTTTGGTCTGAAGCCTGAAAATTAAATGGATGCCCACTAGGATCACAGTCGTCCCGAGGAGCCCAGCCTGGTATATAATAAATAACCTTTGGAAAAACCCAACTGGTGGTTAAGAGTGGCTACCTAATACATGCAGACTCTTCTTATTCCCTCACAGGCTCTTTCCTGTGTGTCTGTAGTTCAGCACAATGACAGATTCTGAATAACTAGCTCTGAAGGACTAGCACCAATGTCATGACAACTGGAGGATCTGCAGGTGTAACTACAAATCTACAACCACCTGCAAGCCCCTATTCGAGACAATGGGAAAAGATGGGATGTCTCCTAAATGGCAATCCAGGTAAATCCTTCAGAAGATTTATTTATGAATGATTTATTTCTGTATTTCAAATCCAGCACACCTGCAGGTGTCAAACAAGAACTGTCACATATGCCAAGGCCTTCCTTTGCAAGAGAAGAAACTTGCTGTGCCATTTAAAACCTGCAAGTCTCATCCACGAAAGAGGTGCTGGTTTGAGGTTGATTAGAATGTTGTGATGAGATAAATTAGATCATTGGTTGTGAAAAGAAAATAGTGATGAAGTCTGTATCATTCATTGGTTTGCTGGAAGGGACAGAAAGCCAAAAAATGAACAATGTGTCCCACTCTGGTCTGTGACACTGGATATATTGGCTTCCTCTCCACTAATCTTGGCTAACACATAACAATGTAAGCTTTGCTGGTTGTCCAGGAGGGAATTTGGATTTCTGTATTATTTCTAATTTGTATATAATTGTAAATACTTGTAAATGTATTGTGTATATATGTTTATAAATTTAGCTTTGATGTAAACATAGCTTTATCTTACTTCCAAGCTGTCTGAGCTAGTCTGGTAAATTTAAACTGTGGGGGGTGAAAAAGTTCCCAACCCACGACAATAGACTACCTCAGGAAAGTTTCATCATGCCCATCGGAGGTTGTTGGAAGGTGGTGGTCAGTGTCTTCCTCAAAGTTACAAGTGATAGGAGAAGAGGAAATAAATTAGGTTGCACCAGGGGAGGTTTCAGCCTGCAAATTGGGAAAAATTTCTTCCCCAAAAGGGTTGTCAAGCCCTGAAACAGGCTGCTCAGGGCAGCGGTGGAGTCACCATCCCTAGAGGGATTTAAAAGATGCGTAGATGTGGTGCCAAGGGACTTGGTTTGGTGGTGGACTTGGGAGTGCTGGGTTAACAGTTGGACTCCATGATCTGAAAAATCTCTGCTGATCAAAACAATTCATGATTCTAACTGGTCAGATTTTTTATGGGTCAGGCAGATCTCTTAAAAAACTTCAGTCTTCAAAGTATTGGTGCCCTTGGTGTCTCAGTGCTTTAGGCTAGAGCTAAAAAAGCTTTTGCTCTCCTAAGCTCTCCCTGAGTTCAGAGCTTAAGTTTTCACCTCAGATTTATATTCTCCATCACTCTGCCTCTGCTTAACTGTGATAAAACACAGAAAAAGATCCAATAAGTAGCTAAGACTTGTTTTTACTTCCAAACTAAAAGGCAAAACATGAAAAAGGGTCTGCTGTAGCTGATCTGATAGTTCCTGAGCAGTGCTAGGCTTCTGAAAGAGCTTTTGGATGGCAGGTCTGGTTCACCTGACTGCAGATGTTTGACTGTAGGTATGGATGATTTAGTGTTGGCTGCTCTTGCATGACTCTGAGTCATTATGTAGCTATAAATAGAGCACAGGAATTAACTAGTGGGGGTTGGCCAGCTCCTAAGAGAGATTTGCTGTTGGAAAGCTGAAGGTATTCCCCTCAACTGTGTGGGATACTGAGCTATTATTTTTTATCACAAGTGATCCCTCATGTCAGTATTTTCATGCTGGATAGTACAAGCTACTCCCTTGAATGTCCAATGTGTAGCTGTCAGATGGCACATTCTGGCTGTGAAAAGAAGAATTATGCTTGATCTGAGCTCCTGCCAGATAGGCTTGGAAGAAGTTTCCATAACAGAGAGTGGAAAATCTCACAGTATCTCAGGCCAATGAGCCAAAGTGCAAGTAGCATCTGGATTAGCAAGTTTATTTCCATTCCAGGGCTGAAGAATTTTCTGCTTTTGATCAGTTGATGATTTTTTGGGTGCATGAGGCACTCCTACCATATTTCCTAATTCCTTCTAGTTTCCAAATTCATCCTTGTGCCTAAATGGAAGACACAGGGAACGGATCAGCTAGAGATCAGATCATAACTTGGTTTGCTTAGATTTGTTTCTCAGGGTTTCTGACAATAATGAAGTGCAGGCTTGTATGAAGGTGGCCTGGGGTCAATGGGATGGAGAGGGAGGAGGTTCTTTCAGGAATACTAATAAATGTTGCTGCCTGAGAGGATGAATCGTTTGTAGGTTGTGTGGGCTCAGGGAGGCTAAATTCATAGCTCTTTTATACAGGTGGTGGAGCAACTTAGAAGCAGGCTAACACATGCCTTGGGAAGGTAGGAATGATCACAGAACCTAGTCCCTTCACAGCAGGACATAAACACTTTTTCATCCAAATATTCCCATACTAGAAAGAGGGAAAGTATTTACAGAGATAAGGTTAATTAAGTTTTGGGAGTTGTTAAATCTGGGGGAGATCATGGCATTTTCAGTTTTGCATATGATAAAATTGTTTTCTGAATTAAAGCCCAAATCTGAAGCACTTTTACAGTCAGTGTGATTGGGTGGCATAAATCTGGCATGAAAAAAAAAAGAGGCAGACCCACTAGGTTCTGCTCCAGAAGAATGGGGAGACCAATGGCGTGGTTTGAGCTGAGAAGGGAATGGTTGTTCCGTGTGTCCTCCAATGCGAGATCTGAGGAACACCAGATGAAAGCAGCAGGTGTCAGCCTGAGACAATCAAAGATCCTATCTCACACAATTAAACAAAGCTGTGGACCTCTGCATTAAAAAATGGATTAGACAGACTCCCGGAGTGGGAGAGAACAGACACACTTGGTGTCTGCTGGCAGAGGAAGCTATCCCTGTTCACAAACCTGCAGAAAGTTGCAGCACCTTACAGTCACCTTATTGTTGCGTTCACAGAGTCACAGATTACAGCATGTCAGGGGCTGGAAGGGACCTCAAAGGATCTTCCAGTCCAACCCCCCTGCAGAACAGGATCATCTATACCAGATCACACAGGAATGTGTCCTGTGTGAGTATCTCCAGAGAGGGAGACTCCACAACCCACCCTGGGCAGCCTATTCCAGTGCTCTGACACCCTCACAGGGAAAAAATTCCTCCTCATGTTTAAATGAAGCTTCCTATCCCTAAACTTCCACTGTCCTTGTCCTAGCACCAACCACCAGTGACAGAGAGTTGGCTGAACCCTTCCTGCTGTTGAAGACTGCTGTTCTTACAGTCATAAGTGCTTTGGTAATCAGTGACACACTTCTTGCTACACTTTTCCTACAAAGACACAGTCCTACAGTGTTTGACCATGGCGTCAGAGCCAGAGTGAGAACTCTGGAGAGAGGGACCACTGAGGCTTATGAGCGCCCTAAGGGCTTTGACAAGCATCCACACTACATGGGCGTCAGTCAAAGTTGTCTTTCATCTTGACTGTGCTGCTTGAGTACTGGCCGGCTGAGAACGGTACTGCCCCGGTCCTTGCACTAGATGTGCAACTGCTGAGACCCAGCAGCACTTGGCATGTGCTTTCCACATAGCAACCAGCAGGCCATGGGAGAAGCACCAGCACTCAGTTCTTTTTACAGAGCTCATTATGAAACGTACAGAGGCATTTCAATAAAAAATGACACAAAGCTGAGAAGCAACAGGACCACTAATTATTTTCCTTAAACATATCTCTTGTTTTTATGAATACATTAAAGGATTTGCAGGAATAATTTTTGGACGGTGACTCATTTGCTACTCACCAAAGTCACTTCAGTATTGGCGTTGATCTGACCTCTTCTGTTGATAAAATAATTGACAAAGTGCAAGCAAATGGAAGACTTCAGATCTATAATTTTGGAAGTACAAGGGTCTGTGCTGAAAATCAGATGCCTCGAGGATGAAGTAACAGTTGTTGAGTCTATAAATAAATTGTTCTCCTGCACTATGTTCATGTGTATCAATGAGCGGCAGATGTAAAAGGCACACAAAGTGCTGCTTCTTTCCAAATAAAGTAAGTTAAAACAACTATACTTCAGTAAGCAAAATCTGTGTAAAATCATTTAGATCTAGAAGACAAGTGGAATATGAGCTATTTTTAGTGGCACGAAAATTTTTATAACCTTTGACTCAGAACATCCTACTAAAAGCCTACTTTCAAAAGCATTAAATGTCTGAAGATCTGTCTACATTAAACCAGCAATTAGCACCAGATGTTGCTGCACTTTATATTTAGACACCAAATTTCAATATCTTAAACACAAAGAACACTCTTGAAGGACAGGAGGAGTAATTTCCAAATGCAATTACAGCATATTGTTTTGATCGTCTCTCATTAATTTACCTGATTGCAAAGTAAAATTCAATGAAGTTATATTTAAATTTAAAATTGGACCTCTGAGTAATGTAACATCTTATTATCTCACTGCATGGGGAAAAGTAGGGTTAGTGTATATTTCGCATTCCATTAAGCAGCCCATATCCTGCCTAAAGCTTCTAAAGGACAGGAGGAATAGGAAAATGCCATAATGCTAAGAGTGCTCAGCGTGTCACGGCGGTTTTGTACTTAAACAGCGCAAAACAGAAAAGCTTTTCTTGCATATCTGTGACTGAAAAATGTGCTTCGGCAAACAGCAAGTCGCTGTCACTCAACGTGTTTGAGTAATAATCACTTTGAGAAGCTGACTCCATTCGAGCAGCTTCGCGAAGAGTTTGTGTCAGAATGGCAAGCGCTGGTGTGGCTCCCACCCCAAGCCGGGCAGAGGGCAGGCGGTTCGGGTGTGCCGGGGGCACAGCAGGAAGCGCCCAGCTCACCGATCCGTGTTTGCGATCAAACGGGCGGCGGGCGTGCGACTCGCCCTCTGCAACTAGCCACGGCCAGCATGCCTGCCGAGGAGGGAGGTGAGCTTCACTGACCGGCAGGAGCCCAACTTGTCTGCTCGCTGGCGGCGGCTGGCTGGGAAAGAGGAAACAAGAGCATGGTGCGAATGGTCCAGCTCCTGGCAGTGTGTCAGAGCAGAAGACAGTGAGCAGTCCCTCAGGCCTGAGTGGAAACCAAACGCTGAAATACTCCCTTTCCCTTGCAAGTAGGCAACCGTAGCAGATCTCAGGCTCCACAGCTACCAACAGCAGTAAAGGGGGTTTATGAATCCACGTTTTAACGGTCAGGGGCTGAGCAGTACCTGCACATTTCACTATCACTCTAACACAAGTGCTAAAATCCAGTTACTTTAGTTGCATCTAAACCCACAGGCTAAATTATGCAGTCAGTAATTCTGACAAGACTTTCACCAGCTGGAGGAAAAGCTCGAAAGCATTTAAGAAAGTTATTGGTATAATTCCTGCAGTCCTTTATTCATGAGGCTTAGTTGTCCCACTGGAGTGAATGGGATGTATCACATCAGCAAGAATTAACAGTTACTGTGGGCTCTTCTCACCTGAATTCATTATATAGCAATATCTTTGATTTTCTTGTATTTACCCGAAGGTTATTTTAAAGGATGCAAAACATCAGTGTATAGACCTCTGAAATGAAAATCTAGACTATCTTAATGTTCTGCTGCCAAAACCTGCCCTTTAAAAATATTCCATCTCTGTTACATCTCAAAACATTCCTTGATCATCAATATCTATTACTACTGCTGTCTTTCCTGTCATCACTTGTGGTGGCCTTTGCATGTTGCTAGCTATGGCTACACTCACCTGGCAGCACCTGTGGCCAAAAGGAACGGCAGCAAACCATCCCATTTGCTGAAAGAACACAGGGAAGTCTGTACTGCTTCTGTCGGAAACTCTAACACTGCCTCTGCCACTCTCCTACACCTTTCCAGACCACTTTCCTCTGTGTGCCACCAAATTCACTTAATGAGAAGAAATGCTGGGAGCTGGATCAGGGGAAGAGGCAGAGCAGTGGTATGGCTGGAGCTGCAACAGCCTTTTCTGTGTAAAAACTCCTTTCTCTTTTTGTTGCGGGAGAGTGCTCAGGCTTCTATGAATCAGCAGAGATCACTGTAAATCAACAGAAATCTGAGCAAAGTGCAGGTCTGGGAACAAACAAAAGCTAATATCTCAGTCAGCTGAAGGTATTTGTACAAGTCTGCCAGTGCAGTAGTCCCTGAGGGACTAAACTGAGATGGTCAGCAGTGCCCTGCCTATTTAAATTTACTCTGGTCCTCAGGTTCTTGACCATTTTCCCTACTAGACCTCAAAAGAAAAGCTCTAACCTGAAGAATCTGAAAAGACACATTCATACACGGGGGTCCAGATGCTTGCCCTTACAGTTACGGTGACTTTAGAATCTGATCTTTTGTTGCAGACCTCATACATTATTGTCTCCTTTGAGAGGCAGAACGATTGGATTTTGGGTCACTAAAAGCAAAGCTCTGCCTCTGGGCAACTGCAATTTGAAGTGCTCAGCTGACAGGGATCTGTTTGTACCTGTCTGTTGTTGGATGTTTCTTCATTGCTATGTAGCAAATTTAGGAATTAACAATTGATTCATCACTTAGTACTTTAAAGAATAATATGAAGGACACAAATAATAACCCCATCTGTGCATTTACTGTCAGTTCCTTCAATATTTCTTAGGTGAGCTGATATAATTTCTGTTTCCATCATCTGCACAAAGCTCCATCTCCTTGTATTTGAAAAATTGCTTGCATTTTCTTCCGTAGCATTAATCCCAGATCACAGAATAACAGAATCTGTTGTTATAAGTTTGTGCATGACCATAACAACTGTATTTTAGCACTGATCCATTCTCTTTTATTCAGGATCCTGCGTACTTGCATAAGGACCTTCCCTTTAATCCCCCCTACTTAACAGAAAATCTTTCTTCATAAATCATGTCTTGGTTTTTAAATCTCCCTGGATTGCCCCCTACTATACCTTTTCAATGTCCTCCTGTAATGAAGTGGCTGAAGCTGAGCATTATTTTCTAATGAAACTAGTAGCATGCTGGAATAGGCATATCAAGGACAAGAAGGTCATTAGGAGGAGTCAGCATGGTTTTACCAAGGGGCAGTCATGTTTGACCAACCTGACAGACTTTTATGGGGAGATAACCAGGTGGATAGATGATGGTAGAGCAGTGGATGTGGTTTATCTTGATTTCACACTGTCATTTGGCACTGTCTCCCACAGCATCCTTCTGGCTAACCTGGGGCAGTGTGCTGTGGATGACCAGGCAGTGAGGTGGATTTCGAACTGGTTGAAGGGAAGAAACTAGAGAGCTGTGGTCTGTAGGATGGAGTCTGGTTGGAGGCTGTGACTAGTGGAGTCCCACAGGGGTCAGTGGTGAGACCAGTTCTGTTCAATATATTCATCAGTGACCTGGCTGAGGGCACAGAGTGCACTGTCAGCAAGTTTGCTGATGACACCAAGCTGGGTGGAGTGGCTGCCACACCACAAGGCTGTGCTGCCATTCAGCCAGACTTGGACAGGCTGGAGAGGTGGGCAAGGAGAAGTTTAATGAAATTCAACGAGGGCGGGGGGGGGNCAGTTTTGGGCTCCCCAGTTCAAGAAGGACATAGAACTGCTGGAGAGAGTCCAGCACAGAGCCACAAAGATGTTGAAGGGAATGGAACAGCTCTCTTGTGAGGAAAGCCTGAGGGAGCTGGAGCTGTGCTGCTTAGAGGGGATAAGTCTGAGAGGTGAACTCGGCAATGGTTATAAAGACGTGCAGGGGGAGTGCGAGGAGGCTGCAGCCAGGCTCTGCTGGGTGAGGCCTGATGACAGGACATGGGACAATGGGTGGAAGCTGAGGCATATAAGTTTCATTTCAAGATGAGGAGGATTTTTTTCCCTGTGAGGGTGACAGAGCACTGGAACAGGCTGGCCGGGGGGGTGTGGAGTCTCCCTCTCTGGAGATATTCAAAACCTGCCTGGACGTGTTCCTGTGTGATCTGGTAGAGGAGATCCTGCTCTGGCAGGGGGGTTGGACTGGATGAGCTTTCAAGGTCCTTCCAGCCACTGACATTGTGTGATTCTGTGAATAATTCCTGCAGCTTTATGCACCACACTGCCAGAACCATATTTCAGAAACTTGTTTCCTCCTCTTCGTTTTTGTTATTGTTACCAGGAAATAGTGCTAATGGTTTACTCTATTATCTGCAGTCTCTTCTAGGTTCTTTTCTTAATAGAATTCCATGTTGTGTTCCTATTTAGACTGCAATCTTCATGCTTATTCTTTTAGTAATTGTCTACATTACTTCACATCATGCCGCTCTGAATTTTATGAACCTCTTATCCACCCAAAGGCCAATATGCTTGTGTTATAAATATTACATTTCTGCTCCTTCCAAGCAGTGCTGCTATCACCTGTGTTTGCATCCTTAATCTATTCTGCTTTCAAAAACACCTCTGAGAAGAGCGAGCAGCTGCAGTGAAATGGACTAACTGCCATGCCAGCTCTCATTAAAAAAGAAAAATACCACAGGGAATTAAAAAACAAGAGAGAAATAACCCACATCATCTGTGCACAGCCAAGCTCTCCCAGTGGAGTCACTTAACCATCAAGAGAGTTTCTTGACTTGATAGCCAACAATGCTGGAAATCTTTCCCTTCACCAGCACCCATCACTGCCTTCTGTACACTTGGTGTATTCTTTAAAGAGCTGTTCTTCAGGGTCTGTCCTTGTCAAAGGCTTTCCGCAACACAAAGACCTGGCCCTTTTTTCCTTCTCTGGGTGTGGTGGGTTAGAAACTCACACACGCACACACGCACACACACACACACACACACACACACACACGCACACGCACACAAATTTACCAGACCAGATCAGATGGAAGTAAGATAAAGCTACATTTACAGCACAGAAAAGTTTACAAGCATATATATACAATATACACAACTATTTACAATTATATACAAGTAAGAAATAATACAGAAATCAAAATTCCTTCCTGGACAAAAGAAACTGCCCAGAAGGAGCTCAAAGCCTCTTTCTCTCTCTTCCTTCCCAGACAGAAACCCAACCAGCCAGCAAAGCTTACTTGTTTTGTGGTTAGCCAAGGTTAGTGGAAGATAGTAAAGCAGAGAGGAGAAGTGAAAGGAAGCAGTGTCCCAGAACAAGGAGGGACAATTGTTTACATTTTAGCTTTTTATCCCTCTCAGCAAACAAATGAATGATATAGACTTCATCATCATTTTCTTTTCATAACCAGTGATCTAATTTCTCTCATGAAAATATTCCAGTTAACCTCAAACCAGCACACTGGGTAACCACACTGATGAGCAGAATCCAAAGGATCTCTGTATACAGACTGCCATCCATGTAGCACAGAAATCCACCTCTCCAGTTTGTGTCTCTGCCAGCCTAAAGCATTATTTGGCCTTTCTCTCTGACATCTCCTTACAAGTGTTTATCTGTTATGCTACAATAACTGTAACTAAAATGCTGCTGTTGGCCTCCTTACGCTGCTAGATGTAACCCTGCTAGTCCTTTTTTCACCCTTGGGATGTTTTTAGCCTGAGAGGGCAGCCTGAGATGTGCCAAAGCCTTGATGATTCTTTCTATACACGACCTGTGAAACTGCCTTTTCTTTCTAATAACATGCTAAAAATCACAGCTTTCAGCAATGATTTATCTCTTTCTCAGTCTTGCAGATGTAAGTTCTGCCTCACCTGTTATCTACAGAGTAAGTTTTCATGCTTTCTGCTGTGACCTGCTTCCCCTCTCTTCGTCATCCCTTCATAGGTCTCACTACTTGGCCATGTTAAATATAAGTTATTTGTTCTCATTTTCATGTCCTTCATAGCTTGGCTCTCTCTAGAAATGGTAACTCCTGGCTCCACTGCCTGCTAGCAGGGTTTCCAGACAAACTATTCCCTGCTGCCATCCCCACTTAGAATCACGGAATCACAGAATG
>VWYK01100234.1:392-13956 GCA_013399775.1 Semnornis frantzii
TGCCAGTGTCTCACCACCCTCACTGCAAACAACTTCCTCTTAACATCCACTTTCAATCTCCCCTCTGACACTTCAAACCCATTGTCCCTTGTCCTGGCATTACAAGACCTTGCCAATAGTCTGTCCCCAGCCTTCCTGTAGCCCCCTTCAGATCCTGCAAGGCCACTCCAAGGTCTTCTGGAAGCCTTCTCTTCTCCAGGCTGCAGAACCCCAACTCTCTCAGCCTGTCCTCACAGCAGAGCTGCTGCAGCCCTCTGAGCATCCTTGTGATCTCCTCTGGCCCCACTCCAACAGTTTCATGTCCTGCCTGTGCTGGGGGCTCCAGAACTGCAGACAGGACTCCAGGTGGGGTCTCAGAAGAGCAAAGGGGCAGAATCCCTTCCCTTGCCCTGCTGGCAATGCTTCTCTTGATGCAGCCCAACACATGGTTGCTCCTGTTAAGTTACCCCACACCTCACCCTGCTCTCCACAAAGCTCTGATATGTTTTACTCAGCGTCGATAAGCAAAATATAATTACAGTGGGTTTTGTTTGGGGGGTGTGTGTGCTGTTTTCAAAGCACTGTGAGATAAAAAGTTACCACCCAGAATATACATTTCAGTGACAACAAAGTGCCAGCACCACACATTTTAGTATTCTGTCCTGAGGTTTCTGTGTCTGAACTGCAGTCATTAGCCTTAAGATTAGCTGTTAAATGGAATAAAAAAGAGTGACATCTGTTTGTGGGTTGTTTTGTTTTTCTCTTGTAGTGTTTATCATGAGCCAAGGAGAAGCACTGCTCGGGCAGGCAGAACAAAGCTCTCACAAAAACCACCCACTGCCTCTTACTCTATTTGCTAACTTCAGAATTAAATTGCTGATTGAGACTATTCCATAATATCAATTATCTTCCCTTAATTTTACCATTGGTTACAAAACCGAATTTCACTCGTTTTGTCCTTGGTTTGGTTTGTTGTTTGTTTTTTTTCCTGCTAGAAACTCCCATGAAATTAGGAGCACCAGACAGCAAGTTATTGCTAGCTGGCAAAACAGAGTACAATCTATTCCAGCTCCCTTCTGTCCCCTCTCCAGCGACAACATGCTCACTAACCAGGTTAAGTTTTCCAATAAGTGAGATACAGGGAAACAATACCCTAATTTAACAAATAAGAGCAGTGAGATATCATCCCTGAAAAGAGTTGAGAGTCATCCAGATAAAAGAAGAGTGAAGAGATGATCAGGCAACCATTCAGGCCTATCTTCTGATACTGCCCAAAGATTAAATCTGTCCTAACACAACGGAGCAAGGGCCTGGAATAATGTTATCTGCCCTCTCCTCCTCCTGCCTGCTCCCCGCCTCGTCCTGGCTGCATTTTTATCAACCTCTATTACCTTTGCTTGCAAAACAAAAGGAAAGGGCGGGAAGTACAGAAAGTGAGAGGAAGGAACTTTGCTTTTTCTTTTTCTTTCTTTTTCTTGGAAAAAAAAAAAAGTCATCAAGCTAATTGTGTGTTATCACACTTTCATCAGGGGCCATTTGAATGTCAATAATTTGCAACCAAAAGACCGTCAGTTCTCCTTACAAAAGGCTGGAATTAAGGGAATATCAAGTTTAAGTGTCCACCAAGTGTCCATGATGCTTGAAGTAAATTGGGGAGCTTTGTTTGTTTGTTTGTTGGCTTTTTTTTTTTTATTATTATTTTTATTTTTTTTTAAGGTTGGGAAAAGTGGTCGCAAAGCAGGGAAAACCGTTTAAAAAAATCCACTGACTAAGGCTTCCCAACCTCAAAAATGACAGGCAGGGATGCTGCCAACAGAAAAAATATTTTAGTGATCAATAGCAGAATAACCTGAGACAACTAAACCTGCATGTCAAGGCACACAGAGACCACACGGAGCCAGAAAAGGCAGGGATGACCAAACTCAAACCTGCCCTTTAATTTAGTTTCCACAATATTCCGATTTAACAACGTTTATAAGTGAAAAAGGAGAAGGAATGAGAAACTGCAAGGTAGACCTGGCACAGAGTTGTGTTTCCAAATGCTGGCAAACTCCGTTTGTGATGTAAGTAGCTCTAGAGGTCATCTATGATAATGCTATGCATGAGTCTAAATGGCATCCTGTTAGAAGAAAAGAGCTGATGGAAAAGTGCTTTGGGGCAGTCTGCAGCCTTTTTTGTCCTTCAGCCAGAGAGGCGACTGATAGGGACAAAACGTGACAAAGGTGCGGTGGGCAGGCTGGATTGAATGCAGTGTGGAAAAGAGCCTTTCTCTTCCTGACCTGGGGAAACTTCCTATAGCCTTGGGCAGGACACGGTACCTCTCTTTTTTTCCTGCTCGAGGTAAATAATATTTCTTTGTAGTGCAATCCACTCTAGCGCAGCAGCTGTGTCCTCGCTTGCAGTTTGTTAACTTGCTTCAGCAGTCCCGCATGGAAAAGTGCTTGATCCACAGTGGTAAGGAGTCTAGTTAAGGAATGTCTTTCCCTCTGAAATTTCAGTTGGCAGAGGGATTGATATTGAAGCTACATCTGTATTAGAGCAATTTGCTGCTTATTTTCTTTCTAAGCCTCAAGCAGCTTGAATTTACTGAAGGTGTTTTCTTTCAGGGTACAACCCTCCCCTAGTCTTTTCCTCTAGCCTAGAATGGGTGTGAAATTGCAAAGAAATAGCATTACAGACATGCAAAGATAACTGATAAGTTTCAGTGGTTGTTCTTGGGTTTATTTCATCTGAGATTTTAATTTTCCTTCTAATCTGTCAAGTATTTGTCCTGGGTACTTAGAACACCAGACATGCAGAGGCACTATCTGATAGTCCTGCAAGCTGCTCAGATGTGTTAAAGTTGTCCTTATTAAAAGTTAAGTAGCAAAAATAAGAGCAGAACCTTCCTCTTTGTATTTTAAATAAAGTTTAAGTAATCTTTTCTAGTTCCATTAAGAAACCAAATCTAACTCCCCACATCAAAACACAAATATAAAGATTTCCTGCAGCAATTACTTGAAAGGAAAGTCAAAGTGACTCTGCCACATGTGAAAACTCAGATAAACAATGACAATTTTTACATTGCATAGGTTGAGGAGGAAAGAGTTTATCCACTACACTTCAGTTTTTTAGGCAGTGGGAAGTGTTTTCAAAAGCTCCCAGATCCCATCTCCAAAAATCTGGAGGCTTACTATTTTTCTGACAGTCCCTGAGACATCCTAACTCACATAGGTGCTGTAAGAACATGGAGAAAAGGAAGGAATATTGTTTGGTTTGCTCTACTTTAACACTTCAGTGTCTTATTTGGTACTTCTGTTAATTCAGTTCCAGACCTGATGCTCGCAAGCAGAACTAAAAGCTGTCCAGGGAAGAAAGCTGCTTCAGGAGAGGTGTGGAGACCTGAGAATGGTCATATTAGGTCAGTCTGAGGTGTACCAAGTATTCAACCTCCAGTTGTGGCTGCTGGTGGCTACTTCAGAGGCAGCTGTGACAAATGTCCTAAGAAGCATTTCTAGATTAACCACATTTGTTCCTAAGTTCTGTTGCTTAGACTTAGAGGTTTGAATTGTGTTGCTTCTAAGTGTGATAATACAAAAGCATTATAGTCCTCATTAGGAGTATAACTCTCATCATCCATGCACATCTTTTCTTTGAATTCCATCCAGACCTTGCTTTTAGTGGCATCTGATGACAGTGCAACCTGCAAGTCAACTGTGCCATGTACAGAAAATTCCTAAGATCCTTTTTCCATTTCCTCTTGTCTTGCTTATGTATTACTCATACAAGTCATGAGTGTGGCCGAGAAGTTCCTAACCTACCTTATATCACCCCCAATACATTTTACACATCTGTGTTATTATTCTCAGCCCCTGACCATCCCATGTTCCCCAAAGCAGCCGTGGTCTTTCCAAATGTCAGTGCTGAGTGGATCACTGACATTGCACTCTGATTTTCCCCTGAGACATCTTATTTCTGCTCTTTTCTTTCTGAGACCCTATTCCTGGCAGGGGCTTCCTGTTGATCTACATGATGACAAAGCTTATATTATATTAGTCTTTCTCCCACACCTCTCTCCCCTTTCTTTGCTATCCAATATTTAATTAGCTTCCTTCAGTGTTGCTGCTCTTTGACCACAGGTTTTCACTGTGGTACCCAGGGTGATGTCCAGGTTTCCATCCTAAGTCCCTACAGCAAATGGAGAGGTGAATCAGCATTTTCAAGTCTTGTCTCTGCTGTATAACACTTGCCAAGCAGTTGCCCATTCTTGTGTCTGCTTTGGGCCTCTCTGAAATGATTCTCAGTCTGTCAAAGGTTTGGCCAAAGTAAGCACTTGCACCATTAAAAATGGATCCCACTTAGTTGCACTTTTCCTTTCATTTGCCAGGCTGTGGGCAGGCTGGGGTTACACAACTGAGCTTAGGAAAGAAAGTGAAGGAGAGCTGGGCCATCTTTGTGTCACAGGGCCAAACTTTCATCTCCTGATTATGTTCTTCCTCATTAAACAGAGGTCCCTTGGGAAGTGGTGTTCCCTCTGAGGAATGGGATTGTAGAAGGAATTCCATCTGCAGCTTTTTGCTCTGTTTGAATCCTGCTTATCATCAGTTAGACAGTGGAATTTGGAAACGGTTGTTTTGTTTTTCTTTAGCAGAGGGCACAATGAAGTGGGGTCTTCTGTTTGTTCCAAAATGGCCTTAAATATCAGAAATACTAGAAGTGATTAAGCAGCTCTTCCCCTCTTCCCTTTTCAGCTATATCTGTTGCAGGAACAGGAGAGAGAGCCCCTTCCTTCCCTCTGGATTAGTGTTAAAGTGAGAAGCATTGTTAAAAAGCTAATAAAAAATCAAGGAGTCATAAATTCTAAGTGATTTTTAAGTAAATATGCTGGGTTCTTTTTCCAAAGGAATGCTCAGCTGTTAGTGTTATGTTTGACAGCTTGTAAAAAGGTGAGTTTTCACTGAAGAGCAAGAACAGGTCGAAGAGAGACAAAGGCATGTTCAGAGATAAAGAAACCAAGAGGTATCTGCTCCACAGATTGAAGGTGTTGCATTACTCTGCACTGTGCAGAGAGAGGGAGAAGTCTGCACAGCAAAGTGGTCATAAAATACATTTTTGCAAAGAAGACAGGAAATGTTTCTCTCTCTCTCTAAAAAAAAAAAAAAAAAGGTGGGGGGTGGGGGAAGAGGTGTATGGGATAGGGGGGAGGAACCTGGTGCAGCTTTCCCATCTGGTGAAACAATGAAACAGATATCTCATGATGTACCTCAAAGCATCCCTGTAGTGTGTGGCAGGAGTTTCAGACCCAGAGCAAGGTGCTGTGCATGTGGGAAGTGGTGCCAGCCCAGCTCGTGCCAGGACAACAATGGCATCTTCTTGGGCAGCTAAGTCAAGACAGGGCAATCAAACAGACCAGTACTGGGCTATGTATAACATCATTGCCCATTTAAGTGTTTAACTCAAAGCTTAGATCTGAGGGGGGAAGAAAAAAAAGCCACTTGCTGTCTCATGCTTCCCTCGGGGTTTATTGCCAGCATGATTATATATTTTCGGGGGCGACAGGGAGGCCCTGATCTATAAATCTAAGGGAGATAGAGAGTGAGCTGATTATCAGACGCCTCCTCCCCCCCCTCCAAAGTAAATAACCTCAGCATCTTGCAAGGTTACTTTCTGGAGGGAAGCAATCTCTCAGCCAGGCTCTGCCTGTTCGCATCTGCTAACTTGCAGTCCGTCGGTATTCCTGGGAAATCAGTAGTCTGACAACCATCCCAGAATCCAAACCACCCCATCCTTTTCGTACTAGTGAGAAAGAGGCTTGGATCCTCACCGGATTAGCTGAGTTTCGTTTAAAAGGAGTCGTTTAGGAGAAAAATGTTTGCTCGAAGGACGATCTCTTCTCAAATCCAGCATCTATATCCCTTCCCCCGAAATCATGGGGGACCCCTGTCTTTGAGCACCCCCTCAAATAATTCGGTGGTGTTTTAACGACCAGCAAGCCACTAGAGGCTATGTAACACTTTACGGTTAGGACAATCCAGGGAAGACATCAGCACCCTCCCCGAATCTCATCCCTACGCCTTACAGCCTCTGTACCCCAAAGCTGCGAGCGGTGAACGCGGCCAGTAACAAGTCCTTGAGCTGCTGAGGAGCTGCTTGCAGACAGTAATCGCTGTTTATTCACTACCTACACATTTGAAGGGGCGAGCGCTTGCGGGGCCGGTGCTGAACGGCCAGGCACAGCTCGACTCGGCTGGGTCCCCTCCCGCCGCCGGCATCGCGGAGGAACGAATTAATTCGCGGGGCTGCACAGAAACCCTCTGCCGAGGGACTTCCTGTTCTGCCTAAAGCCGTGCACTTCCAAACGCACTCTGAAGGGATTTTTCGCATCAACCTCCGGGAAGAATAAGAAGGGAAGAAAAAAAAAAAAAAAAAAGATGCCCGCGCTCCTTCCCGGCAGCAGCCCGGGAGCGTTTCCTGAGCACTGGGACTTCTCCCGCCGGTGGCTGATTCACGCCGCAGCGCAGGAGCCACAGCCAAGGTCTTCGGTTGCGGTGTGCACTTGGGAGCATCCAGAGCACCAGGCCACGGCCCAGCTGGCCGCACAGTGATGCCACCGGAGGCCGGTGCGAGGAGACGGGGAAAAAAAAAAAATAACCCCGCATCGCGCTGCGCGGTGGCAAAGCGGCGACCGCTCCCCTGCTTACGGCTCCCGGCAAAGAGCTGCACCGCACTGGCAGCCCCGTGGCTGCGGGGACAGCGGACGCGGCTCGGCACAGGGGCACAGAGGGGATCTCCGAGTCCCTGCACCCCACCTGCCAGATGTTCTCCGCTGCAGCCTCGCCGCTGCCGCGGAGTCCGGGGATGGGTGCGGAGAAGATCAATTAGCTTCGCGCTGATGATCTCTCTGCCTTTGCTTCTCGCTCCTTTAAGCTGTCCCCGTCGCGGCCGCGATCCGCGGGGACCAACTCGGGATGACCCCACCTGATGCTCCGCGCACCTGAGCGGGGGCCAGAGCCTCTTTTACTGGAGCTGGAGCCACTTACACACGACAGCGGGCAGCGAAAGCCGACTCTGCCTCTGCACCGCGGCTGGCTGCGGGACCGGGAGCTTTCCCCGAGCCAGCGCGGAGCAACCCTGGTTGGGTTTCCACCACCCACCCCTCGGCAACACCGTGAAAAATGCAGTATTCCAAGTGTGCTGCTTTTCCTCTTTTTATTCTTATTTTGTTGACCTTTTTTTTTTTCTTTCTTATACTTCTTACTTTCTTATGCGGCGGCAGTGTGAAAAGCGCGATTTAAATGTGAGCTCCGCCGTAGCCCTGGCACTACTAAACTACATCCATTTTCGTACCCTTCCCAAAAATAATTTTTTGTCTTCGTTTCTATCGCGCAGCTCGCGTTGCCAGCTTTGCCAAGTAGGTATCGGAAACCGTGAACACAAGCAAATAAATAGCAACAGTGCAGCAGCGATCGCGATTGAATAACGCTGGGCGAAGCGGGCAGAGAGCAGAAAGGGTGATGGTGGTGGTGGGTTTGTTTTTTAACCTGCAAACAAGGCGAGGTAATTTAATTAAAATATAGCTGTTTTTTCCCCCTACTTTGATGTCCGCTCGCGTAGCGGCAACGTCTTGAAGACCAAGACGAAGCAGACGGGTTCGGGCACCGCTAATAAGAAAGCAACGAATCCCGGCGGCTAACAGACATTCGGGTGGCCGGGGATGCAGAAGGAGCCCCCCGAAGGGGCAACGGTTTCCGAGTGCCTTCGGGATAGCTCCGGAACGGCTCCGTGCGAGGGCAATTAACCCGGTTCTCCCCACCGGGACGCAGAAGCGAGCACGGAGCCGAGCCGCGAACAGCGAGTCCTGTCTGTCGCCTGCTTCCCTACGCCCCACTGCGCGGAGCCTCCGCGTAAGCCGCCAGAAGAGGGGCTGATTTATCCGCTACACGATGTCTTCCCTGCTCCGGGTGTCGCGGGGATATGTGTGGCTGCCCACCCGCTCACCCTTTCTTTCCACCCGAGGGTCCTGTGCCTGCGGCGAGTGGCCGGCGGCAGCTCCGCGCACCCCTGCGGCTCCTCTTGCTGGGTAGGCGGGGGCCGCGCAGTTGGTGACAGGCAGAAAGCCCCGACCTCCAACCCCTCCTCTATCCATCTTCCAGGGATGGCAGCAGATAGCTCAAACGGGTTAAAGAAAAAGGCTTTGTCACTGCTGCAAAGAAGGAGAAGAAGTGGAGAGGGGGGAAGGCAAGAGAGGTGCTGAAGAGTACTGGTACAGGGCGGGAGGGGAGCTACCTGGAGATGAAGCTGCGAGGGGAGTTAAACATCCATCCATCCACCCATCCACCCATTCATCCCACTACCATTCCTCAGTTCTTCACCCAGTTCTGTACCCACAGCAGTGTCACAAGGTTGGCACCCACCTGGGAAGGAGCAGCAAAGCCTCAGGTGTGCGATGAAGCATGGAGTGGTGAAGCCCAGGGAGATCTAAAGGCAGTCAGAGTGGGGGTGAGGGTCCAGACCTGCCCATACACCCCCAGCACCAGTGGCCTCCATGAAGAGAGTGTAAGGGGTTCACCTCTTTGGGCTGGGACCAGGATGGGTGAACTTTTCCCCAGCAGCAGAGCCCAGGGCAGTGTGAGAAGCAGGCAAGGGAAGAGGTCTCCCTGCTTGGATTACACCAGTGTTGCTCGTCCAACACAAGGGACTGCAGCAAGCCGAGAGCCAGCTGAGCCCTCCTGCCAGCCTCTGCTGGGGCTGAACTTGAGGTCAGTGGAGTGCAAAACTCCTCCAGGGAAGGAGGAAACAAATGTTCGTGGATCGGATATCGACAAACTTGAACAAGTGGGAGGGAGAGGAGAAGGGGCAGTCAGAGCTGCCTTCATAAAACCGTAAACAGTGATGCTGGGACAGAGTTGAAAGGAAATTGCCCAGCAGCTGCTTGGAGTTTCCCTGCAAAGTGCTTGTCCCAGTGAGAGAGGAGAAAGCACTTTACAGGAAACGTGAAGTCCCTCACCCCTGCTAACTGCATCCTGCGGCTGAGGCTGGCCATCCCCTTGCAGGTTCCCCTCTGGCTTACGGTCAGGCCTGGGGAAGGTGGGGGGGGGGGGGGAAGTTGGACTTGGAGAAGAAATGTTGTCACTGCTGATTAAGGCGTTCGCACGGGAACACAAAGCACTGCAGTGTCCTGGCCCTCACAGCTCCTCCTGCCAGGCGAAAGGTGACTGCCCCCTCGACAGGGACTTATTAAACTGGCCCTGGCTGCTGGCAAGGGGAGAACTTCCCATTGATTTTTACAAACTGTGAAACCTTAAGCCCCTATCAGGTGATGAGAGAGAGGGTGAGATCAGGGGGTTTCAGCACTTGCAAATCTCTTCATTTCATCACTTTAAAAAGGAATTTTTATCTCCAACCGTACTGAAGATAAACGATCTATTAATAGCAATAAAAGAGAGTTCCAAGCAGAGAAATTCAGGTATTCAGGGTTTTTTTTTCTTTTTTTTTTCTTAATGGACTTCTGGTTTAGGATTGATTTTCTGAACAATGCTTCAGCAATGATTTTTCATAAGATACAATATTTGAATTTTCCATGAGATATCAAGAACAGATGCATCTAAGTAAACACATACATGTTAAGTCCAGGCTCTCACAGAAGGCAGTGCTCATTTTGTCCATGTGGGCTTGGAGAATGATTTATTTTTGTAGCCCTTAAGCATAATGATAATAATAATAGAACATATGTGTCCATTTTATTGCCATATTTCCAAAGTTCATACAACTCATCAAGCATTTTTCTTCCAAGCTGGACCTTAGACCGTATACTTTATTAAAAAAAAAAAGAATTCCACAAAACCCAGAACTGGTAAAACTGTGTGTGAAGGGCCAGGGAGCTGCTTTACTGCAACAGCTGTGCCTAGCATATGCTTGAAGGATCAGAACTGGCTCCATTCTTACTCACTCACCTGACCAGAAGGCTTGTGACATCCCATGCTAAAGCTGCATAATCATTCCATTATCAGCCACACATCTCCCACTTGTAAATGGTCACAGTAGAATTGTGTTTGTAGCTTAAGTTTGGCTTGGAGAGTCTCAGACAGGAGATTATGAAATGAAGATTTTGAAATAAAGCAGTTCAGTCAACCAGTTGTTTCTGGGAACAGGAGAAGAGGGGCTTATAAAGTTATTGGCCAGGTTTTAATACTCAGAAGTGGTCTCATTTTAGAAGAGGTTTTCAGGCAGAGAAAGAGCTTGAATCTATGCATTAAAGGTTAAGGGGAACTTGTGATGGAGTTCAGCAGAACTGGGAGACAGCTCAAAGTTTTTCCTGGCAGTTATGTATGGTGTGTAGAGCATACACTAGAGGCAAACCATAGCTGGAGTTCTGCAAGTCATTTTAGGGGGGCAGTGAGAGTGCAAAGCTGCTATGAGTCAAGCACTTCAGCGTGATTTACTTACGCTGCATAACACATCCCTGAGGATCCTGCTCTGCACCACCCTGTGTGGATGAGGACTCCTAAACTTCTTGCTGAGACCCAGGATGCAGGCTGTGGCAACAGACACAGCCAACTATGTCATAGGTTGTGATGGGAAATGAATTTTGTTGTCATTCATGATGCAGTCAGCCAAGGCTGGGACTCTGTGGGCCAAGGACCTTTCTGCATCCAAGGGTCTTTGCACATCACTTCTGGAAATGGTTCTTAGAAGGGGATCAGAGGAAAGACACATGGGTCCAAAGATGCACATCTGGATGTAGAGATCCTGGAAGTGTTTCTGAGTGTGACTCTTTCCCCCTGTCTGATTCCATGTTTGCCTGGCAGGATACAGTGCAATCCTAGCTGAAAAACCCTGAACATACAGCTGTGGGGGAAGGAGATGAAGGAAAGGACAAGGAGGAGAACAATTGCCAGGACCCCAGATGGTAGACTGACTGACTGAAGGATGCAAACAGTGAAACTTTAGGAAAGGTGTGGTGCCAAAGGGCAGTCAACTCATGATATGTCACCATCTCTATGTAACTGTGTCTACACCGGGAAACTTCAGATTCTGAGCCCTGGGCTGGAATTTTGTCCCTTCCCCACGAGCTGTGAAGAGCAACTACACCCTAACAGAAACTGGAAGGGACACTGAGAAGGGAGAGGTGTCTGTCCTGCTGCAACCTTGGGTGTGTCTAACCCACACAATGCCCTGCAATGCTGCAGAACACTGAACTGGTGCTGGGTGAGCCTCTGTGTCTGCTCCAGAAACATGCAGCTATTCCACAGCAGAGTGGCTATCGGCATATTCCACTAACGCCCACAGCTGTCACAGCCACTTAACTGGGCTGTCTTAAGGCCCTGCAGTGGGATGAGTGACTCTGGATTGCACATCCATGGGGACTAGAGTCTTGCACAAACCCTGCAGAAAGCAATTTCAGTGGGCATTGTGTGGGCACAGCCATGCTGCACATGAGCGTCGCTTAACGCTGCCTGGCATTCAGCATGCCCACGGCACAACACCAGGAGACCTTTCCAGCATGTCCAAAGTGTCCAGCATAGAGCACACTGAAGACCTCTTCAGCTGATACCCATGGCCAGACCCCCTCCAGCCCATGCTTGGCATTCACTCTGCTCAGGCGTGGCCTCTTCTTGGTTATAGTTAAAGACTGGCACCGTGGTGACGCTTGGTGCCTCTGGTGTTGGTCAGGTGAATGGATCACTGGTTAAGGGAGAAAGGTTATGTGAACCTGAAGGTTAACTTTACCAACTGCAAGACCAAGGGCCAAAGTTCCTGTGGAATCATAGAATCATTCAGGTTGGAAAAGACTTCCAAGATCATCAAGTCCAACCATCAACTCAATACCACCACGGCTGTCAAACCATGCCCCAGAGAGCCATGTCCACATGTTTTTTGAACACCTCCAGGGATGGTGACTCCACCACCTGCCTGAGCAGCCTCTTGCAGTGCCTGACCGTTCTTGGAGTGAAGAAGCTTCTTCTAATGAGCTGGAAGAAAAAGAATCATATTAATAATAAAAAAAAATAAGCAGTGTTTATTTCCCCCTATGCTTTAGAACTACTCAACAGCTGCTGGTGATATTTAATCTAACTTCTGAAAGTGTGAGTTTAGTTGCTATCAAATGGAATGGTTCTGATCCTGGAAACCTCTTAAATGCATAGCCCTGACATACATTAATTGCTTTCATTTAAGTAAGAAGATTATTCCTTTATCATCAGGTAATTGATTTAAGAGTGTTTCACCGTATGTTTACTCTTGATAGGAATTGCTGTGCCCACGGATTTAAGCATGTAATAGATTTAATGAAATCTTGGTGATCATTGCATCACACTAACACCTGATGTGCAGTTCTCTCTGAGGAGGAGCTGCACATCTCAGGAAGAGCGTTGCAGGGATTGTAGCCTCTATTTGTTCATCAGAGGCTTTGGAAGGGGCTGCCATGTGTGGCAGGTAGGTCACTGAGCAGTGCAGGTTTGGGCAGGAGGACATATTCACAGTGCAGGCTTCTTTGCTGGCCTTACCCAAAGGGTGGTTTGCTGTCCTATGGATTAATCGTCAGCCTGCCTGCCTGATGCTGTTGGTGTCTGCTGGCTGGATGCTGGTGAAGGTAGTCACAGAGAAAATAAAGACCTCACACTTATGCTTTTAGACCTGGAGGCAAAAAGCTGCCAAAGACCCAAAGCTCCTTTTGAAAACCAAATGCTAATTAAAAAAAAAAAAAAAAAAAGGCTTCTTACATCTTCATCTTCATGAGGGTGACCAACAGGGTAATGCAATAAAATACACTGCATTTAGCCTTGTTCTTGCAAAACAACTTCTATTGGTATGCAAGAATGTCTGAGAGGTCTTTCATTTGGCTTTGCATGGATCTTGGAGTAATTTGCAGGCTGCTACTAAGCCACCTTAGAGGTAGTCTTCAGCAAGAGATTTTAAAAGTGATGAAATAAAGATTTTTTGTCCTTATATTAGCACTGCAAAGCTCTCCTAACCAAAATGGTTTCTCTCTCTTTCCCCCTTTCTGTTGGGATTTATGGCTGATGACACTGATACCTCCAAAAGCAGTTATGTCAGGTTGGCTCCGGCAGGCGATAAAATAGGTGAAGGATGTTTGTGCCTGACATGCCAGTGGCCTGTGTGGAGTTTGGGAATGATTTCAGTGATTTCAGAGAATTGTTGTTGCTCGTGGTGGTACCCAAGGGATCCAGCTCTTTTCACACTTGTTTAACTGAGACTTATTTCTTCTCTCTCAGCTTTTGTGTGGCTGTGGCAGCCTTTTGACTTCAGAGCAGATTTACCCAGGGTTATATGAACATTTCCTCACCTGCTCTACATTTATTTCTTCAGTCATGTTTCACCTGTTGATACAGTCCCTGAGCTCTTTACTAGGTCTCAAAGCAGCATGTTCTGTGCTTCTTACCCTGCAAGTACCTAACTGTCCAGTGTCTGATATTAATACTGAGGGAAGCTGTAGAAAGACAGCTTCAGTACTCTCCTACTTGGGTGTAAAGGTGCTGATCCTCCTCCTCCCATTGCCACCAGCACGAAAAAGAAAATAAATATTCTAAGCAACTCTTATTAGTGAAAAAGAAAATAAATATTCTAAGCAACTCTTATTAGTGAA